>KN166486.1:55334-111752 GCA_000757745.1 Steinernema scapterisci | reverse complement strand
TTTTTCCTCCGTTTGAAACGCTTAAACAAGGCAAATATACCGATGGTTTATTATATGAAATACGTACCGTAGTGGAGGCCAACGATGAAGGGGTGATGGATCCTCGCCAAGATGTTGCGTTCCATCTTGGAACGAAGTCTGTCGCGCACTAAATCGAACTGAATAAGATACACAGAACAAACGAAAGTCTTACCTTTCAGAGTGGACTTCGTCAGGACTTTCATGGCGTAGACGTTTCCGCCATCGACTCCCCGGTTCTTCTGCACCAGGAACACCTTGCCGAAGGAGCCCTGACCTAGCATTCTAAGCAGGTCGAAGTCGGAGGAGCTCACGGCTGGTTCCTTGGCATCCGGCACGGAAACGGTGTCGACACTCAGCAGCGGACGCGGATTCTGCCGGCGAGGTGGCAGGACGACGTTGGACACGTCACCCAGCGGACGGCGGTAGTCCATATCGGCTGACCCTGAAAGGAAGCAAGCAAACGGTACTAGGGATTCTCAAAAGGCAAAATGGATTGCGGTTTAGCGAAATCATGAAACCAACTAAACAGGGCACACTAAACAAGCCAAACCAGCTGTGACGGTCGCGGTAGCCAGTCTCGACGGCAAGTTAGGACGCTTCATCAAACTTGAAAAACGTCAAAATACGGTCAGTTTCCGTATAAGATTAGGCGCTTTACGAAGATTTTGAATACTGCAATCGTAAAAGCTCGCATGTTCGTTTTCCCGAGTTGAGTTTGCAGCTGTTCTTGCAAGTTCTTGCGTAAATCCACCGTTCACACATCGATTCACATCGGTTTTGTCCGGTGGTGTCCGCGCAGAACTGTAGATATTCACTATATAGGGCAGAGTTCTGAGATCTTGCAGCTTTCATCCACACCGTCACAAGGGCCTACGGCATCTTCTGGGAGTTTCAACGAACTCGCCGCCTGAATCTCTTTTTCTGAAGTTTCCGCAAGTGTGTTGAGAAGCTGATGGAGCTGGGACTTTGTTGCTGTCTTTTGTCATCAACAAACTCTAGGGCGACGTGAACTGTTCATTTTCTTGTAGTAACTGCAATGGTTTTGAGTGTTGCATCGTCCCATCAGCAGCGACGACAAATTTTAGGCGGCCGCGTTCTCGCTTGGAAATCGCATGTGTTCGGTCGCAAAGCGCTGTCGGGAATGGAGTCTGCTCGATTTCATTCTTTCTTCTCGCTGACTTTTAATTGTCGATTCTATGTTTTCATGATTTCTTATTTTCAGGCTGTCGTATAGTATGCGCGAAGGTGAAGGAAATGATGAGCAGCGTAATTTACTCAACGAACTTCGGAAGCGTCACTCCACCCAAGAAGAGAACATTCAAGTAATATGGGCTTACTGATAGCTCATTAAAATGCCTTTTTAGAAAGTGACGAAGACAGAAAAGTTCGATGACGATGGACTTCGTCGATTGGATTCAACTCTCAAGAAAACGACTGCGTTCATGAAGAAGATTAGGAACATCGGAACTTCAGCTGCTCCTGCCAGTTCTCTGATGCCCGAATTGGAGAAGCTGAATCTATCGAAATTCATGGACGAACTTGCTGCAAGTATTGCGGAGGCGAAGTTCAAGAGCTCTGAAATTGGAAGTGTCGTGGATGTCTGCGTGTTTTTGGCCTCACGATACAAGGCGTTCCCTGAAAACTTGATCGCTGAGCTGCGCAAGAACATACCTTGCAAGAAAACGGACAAAATTGTAAACCCATCAAAACTTAGAGTCGACATTCGGTAAGTAATGTTTTTGAATTTTATAGATATATAGGAGGTGTGGAATTCGCGATAACTATCTTGGTTTCGGACATCCGTTTTCGAGACATTTTTACATTAGACGGTTCAAATTTTCTATCTGTTCCGCACAATTCAACTTACTACGCAGTGCTTTTCAGATTCCTTGCTGAATTGTTGCTCAACGGGGTTTTCTACAACCACAAAGAAGGTCTTCAGCTATTCGGGCTATCGCTGAACTTCATCATGGTTACCGACAAGATGGAACACGCAAATGTTGGTATTCTGTTACCCTTGTGTCGGTCGTTAGCTATTGTTGATTGCTCGGACATTGTTCCTCCTAAACTGGATCGTAACGTGCCCCGCTCGTCCATCCTTACCCCAGACCAACGGAAGACTGTTGGGCAACTTTTTCGCGACTATTTGGAGTCGTTGATCAAGCATGCCAACACGGTACGCGTAGAAATGAACATGATTCATCGCCGCATCAAAAAGTTGGAGCGAACTCGAGGTAATAAGGTTTATTTATGTTTTATGTGTTGTAATTGTCTTATCAAGGTGATGCTTCAAATGAAGAACGCGCTCGGTTCGAAGAGCTCAAGTCGCAATTCGCGCGTTTGTACCAAAGTGGTCAAGAGCTCAGTGAGAGCCTTGGCTTGGACATGCCCACGATGGCTGAGGAACCCAGTGATGACGAAGAAGACGAACAAGCTGCTGTACAGCTCTCAGCTGACATCAATCAGGGTCGAATCCTGTTGTGGCCTGATGATGACACTCGGAGATTTTATGAAAACCTGCTTGATCTCTGTCGTGTTGCGGTTAGCATAAATGTCCAGCCTGAAGACACTTATGTCAGTTCTTCCCACGACGGGTTTGTTTAGTTTTAAAATTTAAAGGAGATAACGATTGTTATTATAGGGATGTTCAGCAGTTGTGTGATAAGATCGAAGATATCGACCTCACTGACTTAGAACATGAGCGAGACGATGCTAAAAATGAAGAGACGAATGAAGAACATGTTGAAGGCAAAAACGAAGAATTTTGTGATGAGGAACAATCAGAAGAAGATGACGATAGTTCCGAAGACGAGTCCCAGCCGGTAGCTACTGCTAGTAAGGCAGCCGTTCCATACGACGCTGCTGGAGACAACACGGTCACAGGAGAAGAGAATCGGCGTCGCATGGATGAATTTCTAGACAGACTATCGAGCTCTATCAATAGGGAAATGATAGACCGTGCTGCTCAGGAATTTGCATTTGAACTTTACAAAAATAAGCGGAACAGGAAACGCCTTTCGGGCTTCATGGTAGAAGGAGCTCCAAAAGACAGGTAACGCGCTACAATACCGTATCTCAAGTGAAAGTAATGCTCTGCAGGCTTGATTTGCTTCCATTTTTTGCTCGTTTCCTCGCTACTCTGAATCAAGTATATCCGGAGTACGTCCATGACATTTGCAAAGAATTGATAGGACTGTTTCGTGAATATGTCAAACTCACGAAGAAGGTCCGAGTCGATGCGAAGGTTTACGCTGTTCGATTCATTGGCGAATTGGTAAGAGCTTTATATTATTTACTTTTTTGTATTTTCAATTGACCTGGTTTGTTTCAGATCAAATTTGGAGTCATCTCAAAAGCTGAAGCACTTAACTGTCTTCGTATGCTGATGTTCGAGCTCAAGCAGTCCAACGTCGATTTAATCTGCTGCTTGATTGAATCCGTTGGCCAGTTTTTGTACAGGTCGCCGGAAAGCTATCCAAAGATGAAGGTCCTTTTGGACGTTATGAAACGGAAGAAGGAGAAAGTCAAAGATCCAAGACAGCAGATACTGCTAGAGAACGCTTACTACTCCGTGATCCCACCGGATGATTCTTCTGAATTTGTCGACAACCGTCTACCGGTGGAAAAGGAGTATATTTTACGACGTCTCAATGAGAAAGCCAATCGAGTTTCAGCCCTGCGGAAAATCGATTGGGCAGATGAAGATATTGGAGGTAATGGGATGTTGAACGTTGATAATGACGCTGTTTGATACCATCTTCAGCGTTCGCGTTAGAAGCCATTTCGGACCCAACCAGCGTTCCATTTGGTAACATTAACCAGCTTGCTCGTTGTGTCTCCAACCTGTCCGAAAAGTACGATTGGCTGTACAATGAGGTCATCGACAACGTTCTGGAGCGCATAAGACTGGCTCTCGAAATTGGCGTCCTCACAATCAGCCAACAAGCGATGGCCAATGTGGTCTATCTTGGACACCTATATAACGAAGAAGTTTGCGATTTACAGATTATCATGCTCGTACGTCTCAAAATCCTGTCAATGTTTATTCATTTTTGTTGTTTGAGGTTCTCTACCAACTTATCAGTTTTAACGTGGCAGAAGAAGACCCTCGTAATCTCTTGCGTCTAAGATTGGTGTGCAGCCTACTTCGTGTTGTCAGCGACTACTTTCGTAAAGGATCTCGTCGAAGGAAGTTGGATACATTTTTGGCCTACTTCTACCGGTTCTACTGGACGAAAAAAGATGTATGGCTTCAACGCGAAGCCGAATGGGGTCAATTTCCCTTGGACATTGACTTCGTCGTGAAAGAGATGATTAATGAATTAGGGCGCGAAGACTTCCCGACTTCAATGGATGAAGCCATCAAAATGGTTGCAAAAGTCGAAAACACTTATCGCAAGGTATGATGCTTGTTAGATTTCGATTTAGAGATTTGAGATTGCTTCACCGGCTCTTAAAATGCTACTTTGAATGAGTTTTGCTTTCGAGGAAAATTTTCCCGTAAAATTAAAAAAAAACGATTTTGTTTTCAAGGTCGCTGAGGAATGGCAAAATTAACTATTAACATTTTTCTTTAAATTCTTTAAATGGGGTTCCGCATATTACATCGTGTAATGCCCTGTTATCTTTCGTGTGAGGCATAACGACATGTCCTCTCTCGAATTGAAAAGTGATTTGCTTGATTGGCAGAAGAGCAGCTGCTGCAGACAGAAGTGCATTTGTCTGGTGTCAGTGATCATTTGATAACTGTCCAACCAGTGGTCTTGAAACGTTGGAAACATTCCTGCATACACTCGTAATTAACTTTTTCGCGGCAACGCGGAAATCGTTTATGGGTTGAGAAACCAAAAATGTTTCAAAAGTGAATTTAGTCGTTAGCACACGGTCGAGCGCATATGTGCACAGCTAATTTGAATGTTTTATTGAATCATTCCGTTTGAACTTCACTGATGAGCTGTTCGATTCTAGATGGAGGGAGAACTGCAGCATGCTCCAGATGGAACGCGACTTTTGAACGATATTGTTGAAGAAGGTGATGAAGATATTTATGATGAGGAAAGTGAGCACGACTTCGATGAAGAGGAAGATGAGTTTTATGAAGATGAAGAATCTGAAGAGTTCGACGATGACGATGATTTTGATGACGAGGAAGAATACGCTGAAGACGAATCCGAAGAGGAGGAGCATGACATCGAAAGGTTTGTTTGCTGTTCCCTACCGGATGTTTGGCGTTTTGGCCATGGCACTGTTTAAACACGAAACGGAACAGTTTTAAATAATTGATAGTTGGGATGGGAAGTGAGCATCTGAGATCGAGATATTTGTTTGGTTTATAACTTCGATGCTTATGTTAGTATGAAGCCGAGTATCTTGGGATCAGGTATCATATTTTTATTCTAAGCAAGTGCAAATTTAGGGATGATGAAGACGTGGACTATCCCAGTGATGTTGATGATGAGGAGGAGCACGTTACGGTCCACACTCAGCGAAGAATTCTACCTGAAGATGAACAGTTCATAAGTGACTTGCATCGAATGATGAACGAGGCGTATACGGTTAGTTTAGATGTTTCTTGTAACTTATAGAAAGTTCAAATCACGGCGGAATTGTGTCTTTCTCTAGTCATCTTCCTAATGCCCCATTTTCAAGTCGACTGACGGACTCGAGCATCGAATGAATTAACTTGCTAGTCCAGCGGCGCCGGCGTCATCCAGAGCGAATGACGACGCCGAATTTGATTTGATTATAATCACGAAGGAAATTTGACGTTTAAATTCTGGCATTGTTGCGCAGTCCTAATTTTGCTGCTGTGGAGTTTCGCAAGTGGAAAAGAGAGATCTATGTCATCAGACCGCAAATGCCGACTTATAGTATTGATCTCGCAAAGTGAACAGAGAGAGTGGGAACGGAAGAACGATTCTGGAATGGATTGCAGAGAGATTGTAAATAGCATCTCGCAGAGTTGAGCAGTAATTAGTTTATTTGAAAGGAGCGATGTTACTGCTTGCATTTATCATCGAGCTGAGTGGAAGAGAGGTTCTTTAGTGTTTTTAAAAGAGACGATGAAAATGCTATTTCCATCAATACTCTTCTTAAATTCAATTTTCCTGCCTAAATTTCTTTATCATGTGGGCTCACCCAAAAGCTCTTTTCTCATATGAACGTGAGTACTTCACAGACGAAAACTAGGATTTTTTGCACCAGGAGCTTTGGGGAAATTGCTAAATTCCCTTTTCATGATGCAGATTAATATGCGCTCACATCCGCCTCGTAAATGCTTCTCATAACGACAAAATGTGACCTTGGGCAATAATAATGCCGAAATCGAAATATTTTGTGGGATGGGAGATATATAAATATAATGCATCTAACCCACCAACCTTTTAGAGTGTACCTGCAGCAGTGAAAGCACCGGCCGCAGATCTCACAATACCTCAGTGTGCGATCCAGAAGCTCGAACGTCGTATCACATTCTGTAAGTTGTTGAGTGAAAACCCGGTTCAGTGTGACTGAATCGATTTAGCCGCGGAGGAAACTTCGTGTCCTTCTTCCATGGATCTTGCCTATCACGGACCAGTCGCGGAACCGTCGAAACCTGAAAAAATGAAGATGGCTTTATTAACACGCGGAAAGGGCAATAAAACCGTGTTGAAGGCGGTTTCGCTGGAAACACCAAAGAACCTGGAAGAGTCTTGGAGAATGCGCCAAGCCCAGCGTGAGCAGGAGCACAACGAGATGAAAAGGCTGACGTTAAAGATGAACGAACGGATCATGAACGATGACGACACCGATCCGAAATAGAAGTATTTGTTGATTTTTGTTGGCTTCTTTTTTTGATCCACTCAGTGTATACGGGTTTGTTTTCTTGCTGGTTCACTGAAGTTGACGTAAGCTCACTCTGTAGCGGAGATCCGATTTGAGAGATACAATAATGTTATACCCGTGAAACTAATAAATTTGAATGATCCCGTAGTGAGTTTACAATGACCACAATAGAAAGACTAGTAGGATAATAAGGAGAACATCTTGAGCAGAATTTGGGAGAGAACTATTGCAACGATCGGTCATACATACACAGACTCTTTGGACTGCTCGGCGTTCGTTAACAAATCCAAGTTGAACATTCCTCTGTAGCGTTCGTACATTCTCACAGTGCAAATGCCGAAAATTGGAACGCCGATCACAGCCAGCGCCCATCCAGAATTGTCCAGAGCCGATATGCATGCTTATGGTGACGCAAGCGTCCTGGTCTCTGTCGCAAGGCACCGGTTCCATCTCGCATTCCGGACGTATTAACCTGGTAGTCACTCGGAATCGGTCCAGTTGAGTGGAATGAGGGGTTCGAATACAGCTCATGCACTCGAGAGACTTAGTGCCTATCGACAGAAGCGACGATAATAGTAGAAGTCTTGTCATCGCTTCCACCAGCATGGTTGGATGCAGCAGTTCACGAAGGCATCGGTGATTAGTCACAGCGGATAACACACATATTCAAAGTCGCGCAGAACGACAGAAATGTTCTACACTCGCCCTGAGGCTTCAAGCCACTCGCTCGCTCTGCCGAGTTTGTGTTGTTCCCCACTCAGGGCGGAGTTTGGAGAGGATCGCTCGGGGTCTTTCTCGGTTACTCCCCCGTCCCCTCTTTATCGTGGGGCGTCAATTTGGTGAGGTGTGGAACAAGGGAAGCTTGAGGGATACTCTGTTGACCGAACGCCAGTCGGGAAGCGGCGTTGAGCCATGTGAAGTTGACGATGATAGAGGTGTTTTAGGGGAAAGCGTGAATTTACGTTAATGACCGTTGTTGAAAACGGATATGTGCGAGGGAAATAAATATTTCTTCGATGAGCGTCGTCGCCTTTGAGCGTTGAGAGCATTTTCACCTTTTCCAAACGTCCAAATGCAGCTATATACGTTTGAGAGGACGGCTTCAAAGCGCGTTGGAATAAATAGCAAATATTTGAGCTCTGAAAGAAATGAGTGTACAGAAGAACCTGGTTTGAACAGCATATGCAGAGGAAAGCTGCTCTGCAAGTTGAATACTAAGGCTAGTTTTCGAACAATACTGTAAAGAAACGTGTTTTTTACAAGCGGTGCAATCAGAATTAGTCTGTAGAACACGGAGAAATGCAACATTCCGAAAATTGAAAGGAAATCTTCCCAGTTGAATCAGAATGATGGAAGGCCATGATAGGAACATAGGCATAGACATGAACATAGGCATGAGCCCTAATCGAGTGATATAGACATCGACAAGAACCCTAATCCGGTACATGGTCATGGACATGTACCCTAATCGATCGAGATGGACGTACAAATGAGCTTGTCATTCCTCACAATTCCGGAAAGCGCGCACTTTCCAAACGTCGCACGTTTGGATAAATCACTTCCCTATTGTGGGATTGGAATGTTCATGGAATTGAGCTTTGCGCCGCGGCACGCCGCCGGTATCGAGGCTTCCCCTAAATAAGTCGCTTACCATTGCTTACCGCGCATCGAGGAATAGTGATATCTGAAACTATCAGAGTTCCTTGCTGCCCGCGGGATCCAACGATTACAGGATAATCTTTGAAGAAAGTCATCCAAGGAAGTTGATGAAATTACCGTAACTAGGATAGCCAGGACAATAAGGCCTCTGGAAAGTGAACCTTCTTGTTCTGCTGTTAAAGAAGTGATTTCTCCAAAGTGCGACGTTTGGAAAGTGCGTCTGGAAAGTTTCGTTTGGAAAGTGCGAAAGTGCGTATCTCCGGAATTGTGAAGAATGACAATCACATTTCTATGTCCATCTCGAACGATTAGGGTTCATGTCCATGACCATGTCACCTGATTAGGGTAGCCCTCCATGCCCAAACGTTGGGGAATCACGGGAATCAACGAAAATCCGTTGTCAGCGTTTCCATGTCCATGCCGATATCCATGTCACCTAAATAGGGTGGTCCATACTAAAATCGGACAAAAGCGGCCCAGACTTTCAAGATTATGCCAAAAAGGACCCGACAGAAAACAGCTCTGTAGGAAAGAAGTTTCTTCAAGACTGTATCTAATTAGAAACCGACTAAAATGCGGTGGTTACCACTGTGGTCAATCTGGAAGCCACGAAGCTGCATCGACTCAAATTTGCGGGAGTTTCGAACGGACTCACCGGGGCTTTGATTATCCCAATTTTAACAATTTTGTTATTGGGTGGCTTTGATTCTTCCGGAAAACAAAATTTAAAAAAAATTGAGGATCCATGATAAGAACAGGCTGGTCTAGCTATTTTTTGGACTTTAATGATCGACTGGTAAGGACTGAAATTCATTTTCAAGTCGCGTTGCATGACGGACTATAGAACGAGAAAACACTAAAAACTATTTTCGGCAGCTGATTAAGAGACTTTTGTAAAGACGCTTGAGAAACCATTACTATTTTAACAACCGTAGACAGTCATTGACAAATACAAATCTTGGATTCATTTCGCAATAGTGTTGACCTAAGGTTGTTATAATTTTCAATTGGTGAGAACAAATGTGCCAAAACAAGTTTGTTTCCAAAATAGTTTATTTCATCTGACACAACCAAACAGCTTGCATTTTTAAATGAACCGGTTAAAATGCATACATGTCCTCTTGTCTTTTGTGCCCATATGCCGTAGAAGAGAAGGTTTGTCAGTTGATCTTGAAACGCACAGTTTCACTTATGTCCGGACATGGACTAATCTTGCTTCCGAGCTAAAAACACGTGTCTGGATGGATCAATCCCGAAAGCGACCCGTCGTTTCCGATATCTCGCGAACCGAAAACTATACTATGTACTACCTTCCGACTGCTTTGGAATCATGTGTGAAACTGTTTGAAACCATCTATATAACTTTCATGTCCGGGTCGATGAGACTGGCCGAAGAATTCTAACTTTGTTGTCTCGAACGTGGAACTTCCGAATAGCTGTTGCCGTTGCAGAACCAGTTCAAACCAGTGTTCAGTGGACTTAATTTTAATGTGCTGATCCATCAGCGAAAAACTCGGCAATTTACTACCAACGTTACTTTTTAAAGTAAAAACGACTACACGACTGAACAGGGTTCTTTGAAGTGTGATGTTCGTTTTCACGCGCTTCTTCCTGACGAGTATAGCCTCAATTACTCACGCCGACTTTCGGGACAGGCACAGTTCTTCTTCCGAAAACAAAGGCCGGTGTTTTTCGCTGAAAGAGTTTCAACTGGAATTCGGTCGTTCACTTGTATTGCGTGCGGAAAATGAGAGACAGCTTGAATTTCCTAGTGATAATAATAATTCCGTGTAATACAGTAAAAATTTTGCAGTTTTTCAGCGCTGTCCTGAAATCATAAGGGTGTCACAAAGTACGAAACCGAAAAATGATTTCGAATTTGCGCTGCAAGTTTGACCCTTGAATGTTGTCAAATGATCACGTATGTATGCATCCATCTGGCACCCCATTATGCAATTCTGAATGTCGTCTTTCGTGCTGCAACGCTTCGCGCGTCTTCTGCGAAGACGAGGACAATTGAGGGGAGGAGGAACCTCGAAAAGCACGGCGGATGAGACTGTAGCTTCATTCGAGATGCATGGAATAGCGGATTGTGCATATTGGATGCGATGGGAGCGTCTTCGCCCGGATCACTTGCCACAAACGTTCGTCGACTTGTCGCAGGACAGTTGTGCACTATGGAAGTGAAGACCGATTTCGCTCCGATGCTGGGACCTTCTTTGGTTCGACTGGACCCTATGCGCGTCAAGCAGCTACAGTAAGTTCTTCATTTATAGCGACCATCTGATGTCTTCTCGCCTTACAGAAACGAAACTCTCTACCATGCTATTGATGAGCTGTGCAAGATGTCTGCTCAAGCTATGAACCTGAAATGTCCTTTGACCAGCTGCGAGAAGCTCATTGTGTCTGACAACACGCTCTACCTGGTCTGGGAACGTGACGAGTTATTAAAGATTTCCATTATCCTTTTCTAGTTTCTAAGAAATTTTAGTGAAAAGAACGTGAGTCGCCTCATGGGACTGCTGAAGGTCGGGCGTAAGAAGCTCTTCCTTTACGACAACGACCGCAACACTTATGAAGGCGAATTGCTCTGTCTTCTTGATTTCTATGTTCACCATGCCAGCCAACGCAAAGGGCACGGAAAGGCTCTCTTCGACTTCATGCTTCAGTCGGAACGAGCCAAGGTGGAGCGCATGGCTTTTGACAGCCCCACTGTCACCCTGCTGGCTTTCTTGAACAAGCATTATGATCTTCATAGCGCTATTTGGCAGAACACGAACTTTGTCGTGTTCCCACAACTCTTTGACTGTATCCAGTCCGCCAGTAAGTTCGCTGCACCAGTTCTGAAATACTAATATTTTCCCTCTGCAGACGAGGCTCCGCCTGAAGGTTGGCGTCGTCCTGCAACTCCGCGCCGCATTGGAAGCGCCAATGGGACCACAGAAGCCCGCTGGCTGGACAGTGCCATCTCGGGACACCAATCGAAGGGTCACGGACAAGGAAACCCGATCGACCCGGACACTTCGACGGAGGGCACCTTGGCCAATCGAGCGAACCAGGCAAAGCAGCGCAAGGCGCACATTCTCAGCAGCAAACCCTTGTGGTAGACATTCGGTCCGCCCCATTGATCCTAATTATCTCGCTGTGCTTCTCAGTAATTCATTAACGATCATTTACGTAACTCATATGACTCGCACCCACCGTCTCCAATTCTAATCTCCTTCTTTCTTTGTTTCATTGCTATGGTCAGCATAAAATCTGCACCGCATAAAATTGCCGCATTAGAGATCGTCAGAAATTCAAATAACTATCTACTTATGCTCTCGCGTTGTCTTTATCCTTATTTCGGATAATTGCTTGTCCACCATCGAGTTCAACACACAACTGCAGCAGTACAATTTTACACATAGCAAAAAATACCCCGAAATAAATTAATTTACAGTGAAGGCGCAGACCACCAAATTATACATTACGCATCACCATAAGTGTAATATGAAGAAAGAAAGGAAATTGCTGATATTCAAAGTGGCCAACCCAGGACAATCCAACTGTTTCATTTAGCCTTTGGACAATTGGTTTGAGAGCCAGTCGAGACCTTCATATAATCCATGTCCTTGAGTGGCGCAAGTAGCTTGAATGTACCACTAAAACAAACTTGATAAGTTTAATAGTCAATATGTTCCTGTACCTGGCGCGATCGAAGGTTGTGAAGTCCCAATTTGTCCGTAAGGTCGGCAGCATTCATAGCGTTGGGAAGATCCTGTTTGTTAGCGAAAACAAGAAGAGTAGCGTCGCGAAGTTCATCTTCTCCCAGCATCTTGTGCAGCTCTTCCCTCGCCTCATCAATACGTTCGCGATCGTTACTATCCACAACGAAAATTAGCCCTTGCGTATTCTGGAAATAATGGCGCCAGAGAGGACGAATCTTGTCCTGTCCTCCGACATCCCACACAGTGAACGATATGTTCTTGTACTCAACAGTTTCGACGTTGAAGCCTAAATATTAATTTTGTAAGTTATGACAGCAATGATCAATTTACCAATCGTGGGAATAGTGGTCACGATTTCTCCGAGCTTCAACTTGTACAAGATTGTAGTTTTTCCGGCAGCATCGAGTCCAACCATTAATATTCTGACCTGCTTCTTGCCGAAAAGGCGGCCGAAGAGACTTGAAATCGTCAGACCCATGTTTTCTGAAGAATACAAAATGAAAATTACAAGAGAATCGGTTCACGGAGTGCTAACGAACACGTATTAGCATGAGTGCCAAGGAATGACTTGCGAAACATTCGGGATAACGTGCAGCACAACAGACACGATGACATGTCAAACGTGTCTTTGCTCTGATTGTCAATTCCTTTCGAAGAATACTCTCCCACATGGTCTAAAACATCAACCGCCCCATTCACCCATGAAGCAATAGCAATGTCGAAACAACAGGAGCAATCACATGAACTTATTAATCTTTCGTTCTCCTGTAAGGAAATACACCGCGTGACTCATCACGATTGACCGAACCGTTCAGATGTCGCGAACAGGAAAGTGTGACTATAGAAACAGAAGGCTTCGCTACTATCACCATAGCTCTTAAAGGAACAAATCCCCCATCAGGGGTCGTAAGGTCGTAAGGAGTACGGAAGGCCCGGACAAGGACGGAGTGGCATCAAACAAGGCAGATTCCACGATTCCTAGCGACGTGACGACCACCACGTCATGTTGACTCTGTGCTCTGGTTTTCATCAGAAAAATTCAGGACAGTCGTAGCAAGACCCGTTGTGCGCAACAAACCGTTTTCGCGTCGCTGTGAACATGGCTTCGCGTTTCGCCGGTGCCGCCGACAGCATTAAGCACCGAATTCATAGGCTGGGGAATGTGCTATTGCCTTGCCAGTTCAACGCCAGCGCTCCCTGTTGAGGCGTTACACAAGTCACCTTCGTAATCAGTGCTCCTTACGCGACACTCACGCGAGCTGTTTGCCATTTTTGCTGACTTCGCTCCTACATTTTTCAAGTACCCCCAGTGTTAGATAACGTGGAGCTGGTTCTGAAAAGCGCCCCAATTGCAACGCTAATTTTTTTCCGTTACAGGTATCAATCATGGGGTTCACTGCAGAAGACTACGAATCCATATTTTCGGGGGTCGAGGACGACAGCAAGGAAGCCGAAGAACTTAAGAATGTTATTCATCTGATTGAGATAGAAGAACTCAAAGGAGATCCTTCACTGATCCAAGAAGCTTACGACTTGGGATGCCAGCTTTACCCCAACAAGATTGCGCTTTGGTTTAAGTACCTTTCCTGGCTGAATACCTCGCTGAAGATTCCTTCTGTTGCTGTTAACGTGTACGAAAGAGCGATCGCTCATCACGAAACTGATACCTTACTTCTTCAAAAGGCTCTGTGCGCTTTTGAAGAAGCTCAAGAGTCGCCAGAACGAATTGATGAACTGTGGAAAATGGCCAAAAGATCGATTGCGGATGCTGATTCGGGCCGATCCTTATATACCACCTACATCTTCCTTCTGAAGCGGCGCGTTGTCCAGTCTGGATCGGATGACTTTTCGATTGTCGAGAAAGCCTTTGAGGACGGCTACATGTGTTTGAAAGAGTCGTTTGATCACTGGGACGTTCGCTTCAAATACCGTCTGATGTTTGCATATTTCCTTTTTTCGGTGACGAAAAATGTGAACAGGGTGAGATATGTAATTTGGGAACAATGATCACAAACATTTACGTTTTTCAGGCTCGTGAAATTTTGACTGATGTATTGGCATCTGGAGGAGGCACCATCCCGCGAGTGGTTATCGAGGCTGTTACTTATGAACGTCATTTTGGACATGACATTACTCGGTGTCGTCGAATGCTCTACCAGGCCGTGAATTCGATCTTCGATGAAGCTCACGTGTTGTTTGAGTTCTTTATCCAGTTCGAACGGGAAGAGGGCACGTTAGATGAGCTTACCAGAGCGCTTGAAAAGGCGAGGTGTTAGTATAAGACGTGTTTCATTCGTTTCTTTTAGGTCAACAACCAAGCCACTCGTTTGCATGAACGTGAGGAGCAACTTAAGAAGAAACGTTCTCATGTAGTCTCTCAGAAGAAGAAGTTAGAAAATGGCGAGAAATCTGCAACTTCGCCAAAATTGCAAGTTAAGCGGAAGATGGTCGAAGAGGAACCGGCGGTTGTGAGTGATCGATTTCATTCAATCATTAAAATAACCATTGCAGCCAACAAAGAAGCCTGAAGCCGTGCGTGATAAGGATGGCTTTGTAATGCCAACGCTTCCTATCAATCGTCCTCCTAAGAAACAAAAAACTGAAGCATCTCTCATTGAAGAAATGGAGGTTGACTCGGATGTTGAGCACAACAATGTTGTTAAGCCCGAAAACGCAGTTGAGACTAACGGCGAATCTTCTGATGAACCGAGCGAGGAAGTTAAGGAGCGGGCCAAGAACAATAAGGATAAAACCATCTTCGTATCGAACTTATCTTACACAGTTACGAAAGCGCAGCTAGCTGCTCTTTTTGACAACGTCGATAATATTAGACTCGCCGGAAAGGGCGTTTTATCTCACAAGGTAAGTTTCATTTTGAGCCGTAAGTGTTACGAATGTATTTGTAGGGTTACGGATATGTTGATTTCAAAAGTGTCGAAGACGCTTCGAAAGCATTGTTGAAAGATAGGGTTCTTTTGGAAGGAAGACCCGTATTTATCTCCTTGAATAAGAAGAACGAGAAGTCCAAGGATGACCCGACTGTGGACAAGCGAAAGCTGTTTGTCTCGAATGTTCACTTTGAATGTACTGAACAGGAAGTGAAGGTTGGCGGCTTCTGCTAGATTACCGCTAATTATTTCGCTTTGTAGGATGCCTTTATGGTGTTTGGAAACGTTAAACGGGTACTAATCTTGAAAACGTCCACAGGAGCGCCGAAAGGGTGCGCTTACGTTGACTTTGATACAGAAGAGGCGGGTTTAAAAGCAGTCCGTGGAACGAAGCTAAAGCTTCACGGTATGTTAGCGGAACAAACTATTTTTAAAAATAATTTTAGATCGGTCGTTGAATATTGCTTTCAACAAACCTCCGAAGAAGTTCGATCAGTCAACAAGAACTGCTCGTCACAAGCGAATTGATCCAAGTGGCTTGGTTCACTCATCAGGCAAAGGGGCATCATCTACTGAATCAAATGGTACCAAAATGTCGAACGATGAATTCAGGAAGTTTCTTTAGCTGTTGTGTGTTGTCCACTGTTTCGTTGTGTATTTGTGCAATTCTCTACAGCGGAATAAACGTTTTGTGAACTGCGATTTTGAAGTCTAGGTGTTCATTTCATTAAACATTTATTTTTAGACTTGTTTCTACATTTTGCATTTATTGTGACCAATCGATCACTCAACACGAGCTAGAGATTATTAATATAATATTTAGAACAACTACATTTATGTTTTACAATGCGTGTTGTGGGAGGACGTCCGTGGCGGTGCATTGCTCTGCTCTTAATGATGTGTTGTTAACATTTTCAGAACATTTGCATATAACATGGCGCGATACTGTTTTATATATGCTCGTGCTGGGGAAATCTGGGACGTTATTATTTGGGTGTTCCAGTTAGAGCATTGCTCATATCCATTTTTCAGGAAAACAATGGAAAACGGCATAAGTCATCATCGCTCGTTCTCACCAGACTCTGAAGAGATCCTCCTTGCGCCTTACAACTATATTCGTCAAATGCCTGGAAAGCATATTAGGAGCGAACTGGCCAAGGCCTTCAACGTGTGGCTGAAAATTGATCCTGAGAAACTGGAGAAGATCATGGAACTTGTGGAGATGCTGCACAACGCTTCATTAATGATCGATGATATCGAAGACAATTCCGTCTTGCGCCGAGGGCTTCCTGTAACGCACAATGTGTACGGTGTGCCAAGTACCATTAATTCTGCGAATTATATATACTTCATGGCTCTTTCCCAGTGCATTCAGTTGGATCATCCGCAGGCCATTGCCATATTCACAGGTTATCCTTGCACGTCAAAACATGTAATAACTATCGGAAAATATTTCAGAGAAGATGCTAGAGCTTCACAGAGGACAAGGAAAAGAGCTTTACTGGAGAGATTCGTACACGTGTCCATCTGAGCAAGAATATGAACTTATGGTCAAGCAAAGTATGCAGTTACCCCGCAAATTCAATTTTACAAACGATTTGTTTAGAAACTGGAGGACTGTTCAGTCTTGCTGTGCAACTGATGCAGCTTTTCAGCACTTCTTCCGAAGACTTTTCGACTTTGATTAACAATCTGGCTCTTTACTTTCAAATTCGTGATGATTACGTCAATCTGACTTCGTCCGATTACGCTAAAGAAAAAAGCTTTGCCGAAGATCTAACCGAAGGAAAATTTTCTTACCCAATCATCAATGCGATTTTATCCAAAAGCAAAACGGACGAACGTATATTGAGTATGTTTTTATTTTAAAACAGTGCCCACCTTGCTCTGACACCGAATGATTCACTTAGATCCAACCAATTATTTTTTTTAGATATTCTTCGTCGACGGACTACGGATTACGATGTTAAGAGATACTGCATATCGCTGATACGAGAACAGGGAGCGTTCAGGTTCCTCTTGCTATGATAACTTTTGACTAAATACTGTATTCAGGGCAACCGAATCGAAATTGATTCGAATTATGGAAGACATCGTGGCTAACGTTGACGCTCTGCAAGGAAACCCACTTCTATCAGCTCTTCTGAAGAAGATTGATATAATGGCCGATCCGAACAAAGTGGAGCGCAGTCAGTGCGAAAACGGCCAAGTGCACGTCGAAATTAAGAAATAAGAGTAAACATTTGTCTCTATTTATTATTGTTATGAACAATCGTGCTGAATTCGTTCAGTTCTTTAATGAGTTCATTAATGGTGTCGCGCTTGCATTAAAACTATTTGCAAAGCTTTAAAGAAAGCTTAAGCAAAAACATGTTTGTTTATTCACTTTTCTAACACATCTAGGAACGTAAAGTGGTAAGATTCTTTCGCCTGTGCCTCCACTCGGATTACCGTTTCGTAATGAGTTAAATTCAGAAAGGTGAATTGGAGTCGAATGTATGCCGCGTCCATAAAAGATCGATGGTAGAAGTCTGAGCGTCACGGCATTTATCCACTCTCACTCCGACTCGCGCACGCTGGTCGACCTTTTGGGACTAGTGAACTGGTTGAAAATATCAGCTGGGTATTCGAGTACTTCTTATGTGAAGGCCTAGAAGAAGTCCAAGAACTTAGCCATTGAGCGCTTTTTGCCAGATATGTTGCTTTGTTCAAATAAGTTTCAGTTGTGTTACATTACTCAGGCGAGCACCACACACTCCAGGAAAAGCGCCTGGAACGTATGGTGTATGGTCTTGCGCAGAGTAAGCGAGCGGCACAGTGCTATAATCGAATGCAAATGTTACACGATATTCTCAGCACGCGCAGGTCGACCGCATTTGGCCGCTGTTTTCCCCTTTTCAATTCTCATATAAGAACGCTCAATCCCAACGGTCGGCTGCGCCGAGCGAGGAGAATGGCGCGGGTGTTTTTTAATGACATTTTCACATGTCTGAATCACCGTTCACCACGCAACCTGGCGTATTTTTCTCCAGTTTTCCTTTCCGCGCATTTTCTTCTTTCGCGCCAATATTTCTGTCCAATATTTCTGTAAAGTCGGGTGGCACACGCACATCGTCGCAGTTGAATATCTCCCAAATATTGAATACATGTATGTTTCCCATTATCCGTTTCAGCCATGCCCGGCCCGTGGACAGGGCATAGATTCATCATAGATGTAAAAGACGAGGACACCGTCCTGCGAATCGTCAAAGAAATCCAAGGACTTGGTGGCACAGTCCTGACCAATGTGGGTGATCCCTACGTCGCTGATTATTCCTATCTTATCTCCGACCATCCTTACGTGATTGCAAGCGAAAGAAATCAAATTAGAAATGAGGTTCGATTTCGTATAAAGTTTCAATTAACGTCAGTTTTTTCAGCATTTCCAAAACTTATCCGTCGCTCTCGTTGCTACATCTCAAAGAAATTTGTCCTACAAGTCAGTGGAACAATTTTTCGCTAATATCGAAAGCTACAAGAAAAAA
Source organism: Steinernema scapterisci (assembly GCA_000757745.1). Taxonomy (NCBI): domain Eukaryota; kingdom Metazoa; phylum Nematoda; class Chromadorea; order Rhabditida; family Steinernematidae; genus Steinernema; species Steinernema scapterisci. The sequence continues at coordinate 93,125 of KN166486.1, read as the reverse complement.
ATCCAACACGAAATGAGAAATCGCAAAGCTCAGAAAAGAGCCCCTCGAAACGAAGACATGTCGACCTCCTCGAAGCGTGGCAGAAGGTTCGATCGCAAAACTGATCAGTCGCCTGCGGCTACACTTAACAGTGCTGCTCAACATAAGGATGAGAAATCAACACCGACGCGCAACGCCGGACAAGCTGGTGGACAATCGGCGTCGCTCTTAAACAACAAGGAAAAACCGAGGTAAATAGCGTGGAGTTAATACGAACGGCTCCTAGTCAGTCTGTACCAAGAAGTACACCATGCGCTGAACTCAATTTAGAAATGAAGTTACCAAAATTTTCGAGTTTAGAGAAAGCAAAGAACTACCGAAGACGCATCGAAAAGCCGAAGGCAGAAAGAGCTTCTGCATCAAATGCCAGAAAACGTGCGGTAATTTGAAAGAGGTTCCCTTTCATTTGTTTGACAACTAGTATTCATGCACTTCAATTTTAGCATTGTCAAGGTGCTGAACACCAAAATCGCCGTGTCCCACAAGCCGGCTTCTTGGACCAGGTCGACGCTCTTTGTGGATCGTACTATGATGGTATGAAGACCAACGCCGCCAGTGGTACTTCCGCCGAGCAGAATCGTGACCAGATGAGAAATAATGGCACAGGACCCAGCAACTTAGCCCCCGCGGAGAACCCGACTCGTAAGCGCCACAAGTAGGCCACCACTCGTCCATCTGCCGCTGAAATATCAACCTTCTTCCTCATCCACCCAACCACAACAACAGCGTAATCGCCGAACCTCTCCCGACGTCCCCGAAGTCGGAGATTAGCAAAGTTCCTTCTCAAACCTTCTGTACCTAGCATTTCATGCGTTTTTAATAAAGATAAATGTTGTCCTAATATTTATTTCATGTCGATCACCACTTTACCAAACACCTCTCCGGCTTCCACCTCAGCAACACACTTGTTCAAGTCTTCCAAAGGGTACTTGCGTTCAATGTGACAAGTGATGTATTCTTCATCAACCATTCCAAGCAGTGTTTCCATAATCGACTCCATTTCGTTGTGCGAACGTCCACCTAACCATACACCTAAGTATATTACCTGAGCTATAATGGGCATAAAAATGTTTGTTTTTTTTACCCGTTACTGTCGCTTGCAATCGATGCAGGTCCAAAAGACTGATCGAGGGAACATCTCCAGACGAAAAACCAAGGCTCACAAGTTCGCCGCCGCTTTTCAAGCTGAAACAAAGCAATTAATGTTGGAGTTTATTATTCAATTTTGCTACCGGAAACTACACAAGTACCTTGGAGCCTTACCATTCTAGCGCTTCTAAGGCTGCCTTCCCTCCAACAGTGTCGATTACCACATCCACGCCTTTTCCAAACGTTTGCTTTTTGATGGCCGCAATCATATTCCCATCAGCATAATTGATGGTGGATTGGATGCCCGTTTGGCGCAGCTTATCCAACTTTTCTTCGGTGTCGCTCGCACCAAACACTTGACATTCGAAAACGTTCTGTGCCAAGTCAACGGCTGCGAATCCAACTGTTCCTCTACTTGAAAGCACAAGGACGGAGTGCCTGAAAATATTAGGTCTTATCGAGTTCGTTGTTAGGCACAAACTTACCCACGTCGTTGCGAGGCCATATTCTTTAATGCTAAGTAGGCACTACCGTAACTTACAGGTAAGGCAGCAGCGGTGGAGAATTCAATAGAATAAGGCACATGGAAAATCAGTTCATCCTTCTTGACGATACATTCCTCCGCGAACGCCCCAGTTCCACTTGTTCTTACAGCCATGACACGATCGCCTTCCTTGAAACGATCCACTTTGCTTCCGATCGCTTTCACATATCCTGCGAGTTCGTAACCGGGTACAAACGGTAGCACAGGACGCAGGTGATACTTTCCGTGAATCATGTTTATGTCGGCATAATTGAATCCAGCGCTTTCCACCGAGACGACAATCTGAAGACAAGGGGAAGTGAAATTTAGAATATTACGGCATTCAGAATCCGGCAGGTCAATAGTGGTACATAGATTTGTGATAGGCATAACCGAGAGGCCAATTGGTTGAAATCTAGTTGAACTTAGACCAAAATCTGTCATTCAACTCGAAAAAAACTTGTTTTGAAAAATGACTTACTTCGTCGTCTTTAGGATCCTTCGACTTCAGATCTTCAAATACTAAAGCATCGCTCGTCGATTTCAAAATGGCAGCGCGGTAGTCGCGCTTGGAAACTGCTTGGACAACTCTTGCGCACGAAGAAAACAACCAGCGCCGAGCAGAGACCATCTGGAAAAGGAGAAAGTTATCTTATTACCATAAGCCAAGAATTTTAATAGATAAAACCTAGTCTGAATACAACTCACCTGGAAGAACCGAAAGGGACTCCCAGTCCAACGTGCGTCGGTGAATTACGGAATAAAGGGAGGCCGTGCTGGGACCTTCATTCGCTCATTTCACTGAAGATTTTTAGCGCTAAAGTTTAAAGGAATGAAGTGCAACGTTGAAATGAAATTAAGAAGCATTTACATATATAACGGCACAATTTTACATACATATACATTCAGAACACAAATTTACAAATTGAATATCAGCACTACGGACATCAAATCAAGGAAGACAGAAATACCATAGGCATGTACATCAAAAGGTTAGGGCAGCTTGCAGACGAGATAACAGTTCCATTTACGCGATAGAAGTTCAGGGAATCGTTCGCGATAACTTTTATAGCTTCCCAAGTTTCTTTCGCAGTGTCGGCCACATGTTCTTCACTGTATAGGAAATTTCCTTCGTCCAGACCTTCGGGGTGATCAAGGGCGTATAAAGGTCGCAGTTCGAAGGCGTAGACGTATTTAATCTTCAACACACCCTTCGCCCAGTCTACAGCGGAACCCGACACCGAATCTGAAGATAGAGATAAGCATTCACTTTACCAAGAGCATCAACTCACATATAATGTCTGCAACCGTGCCAACCTTATATTTCGTTCCGTATAAGCGCTCCAAAGCTTCAGCCGCCCGGTATCCTGTAGTGTTCTAAAAAAGACCCCACAATGTAAAAAATCGCTTAGCTATGATATTAGGAGTAAAATACTATAAGCTAGTACAACAAGACACAGTACTTCGCAACCCGTAATCATCATGTGCATTTCATTGATAACTTGCTTACCAGTTCTGCAATATCATCGAGTGTAGCATGTCCCTTATAGGCGTATGGATACATCAGGTACTGAGAAAATGCATGGATAGTTAAGAAAGCATTGAAGTGCTGAGTGTTATTGAGGAAAAAGTCTCGAACAGCAGCAGTTTCAGGTTCACTAAACGCTTCCTTTCCCTAAATAACAGCATGTGTATTAACCAAAAACAGAATCACAATCTTACCGAATACTGATCGTTGCATGGATTTCTCTCTGCTATTCCTGCAAGCTTCAAGTGATACCAATCGAAATTCCGGTTGAGATCTACACCTGGACAGCAGTAAGTACCATTAATGTCGTCTATCAGACGTTTTTGATTTGGGTAGCTCGTGAAATCAAATGTAGAAGCGTCAAAACAGTTTTCGGGACCTCTGTTCTTCCTCCAAGTTCTGCGTTCTGGTGAACTCCACGAATACACATATCCATCAGGGTTTAAAATTGGTACAATATACCAGTCAATACTGTCGACGAGATCGGTGATCACTTCATCCGAGCCGTATTTCTCGACGAGCTGAACAATATATGTTATAAACTGTAATGTAATTACGTGATCACCTCTGACATCATGTAAAGCACAGAAGCTGGAGCCAACCATTCACGAGCGTGAATACCTGAATCGATCCAAATTGCAGGTTTCTCGTTTGAGGAATTCGCACCAATCTAAAACAAATTCAAATAGATCGGAAGAATGGAGATCGGGAGCAAGCTGGAGCAAACAATGAGTTCCCCCAATGCTGGCGTGTGAACAAGAATTCAAGAGTGACTTCAAAGCGATACATAGTTAGCAGAAAAATAATAAGCAGACAATCGCTTGTGTGTAGATAAAAAATGCTCACCTTAATCAATGGGATATCTCTCAATTCATGGGTTTTGCCAATGCTTGAGAGCTCAACGATTTCTGCATAGTCGGACTTCAAACGGTTCAGGTACCTTACAGTATCGCCGTAGGTGTTGTAAATGGACACGTTGAATGCATCCTTCTCTTCTTCTGAACTTCGGCGCGATCGGAATTTTTTTCCTACATTTTCAAGCCATCTGTAATTAGAAATAATCATTGGTTGGTTAGTTTAAACTCTCCCTACGCATGAACATTCTTAACGGTGAGGTTGTACGGGAGATATTTTTCATCCAAATGTCTCATAAATTTGGTAATCTCGTTTTGGGGTCCCATTATGTGAACTTTCTTGCCGATTTGATTAGGAGCCGTCCAGAAATCAAGCTAAACATGTTTAAATTACAATATTTCGAAGTTTTTTTTTCACTTACCAGGGAATTCCCGTACTGTTCGCTCAACAAGAAATGTACATGTTCACGTAATCGTGGTAGCACAGTCAAAAGTTGGTGCATTCTAAATGTCAACAATAGAAAACAAAACTGAGAAAGCAAACTCACTCCGAACCAATCGCCAGTGCAATGCACAGTGGCAGCAGGATGCAGACAGGCTTCATACCTGCTTGTCGGACGACACAAAGTATGTGCCAAAACTGAAACTACGCGAAGCGGCACTCGGTCTTCCAACCGATGAGCCATCATAGCGAAAATTTGAATTCAACTCTCGCTCGCCCACCACCTCTCTCTCGCTCGCCTTCGACGTTGGAAGCTGCAGAATCGGCGACCTCCCAATACCGTACTCTATGTCACGCTATGCAGGGTCGTGGCGAGAAATTGTGGCAACCTTGTTCAGTTGTTCAGGCAAGATTGTTCAGTTTCCAGTGGAAGATTCTTAACCAACTACCCCAGAAGTCGGTTAAAGGAGTATATATCTGCAGTATCATCATGCGTTCAACAGCATACATTCACCAAATGAAATTCACCAGTATTATTCAGCGTCTTGTGCTTCATTTACATAAATATAGCTCCTATGAACGTTGGCTCTGGGATGGTATGAGTCCCATGGTCATGAAAGAATTCCGATTCCGAAAAGCCATCCAATATTACAAAATCTCGGTGTCGGAATCTCTTGACGGCATATACTTAAGGATGGTTTACTGATTCTTTTCAGTTATGTTCAGGAAATGCATTCAGTTTATTGTAGCGATGACGATGTGAGTATGCGTACAGGGACGGCCGTAGAAATATATCTTTCAGCAGTATTTATACATCATGTAGTGTTTGCTGTAGTTCGCTTGAATCGTTGGTCGGTCCCTTTAATGTCAAACCTGCAAGCTGGACATCACCTCGAAAATTTTTAGGTTTGCGTTATTCATTTTAGCAAAAATCCAAGCAGCAGGCGTTTCATTATGTCAACAGTTTGATGGAGGACGCACAGCGGATAGCTTTAAATACTGTCTACAGAATCATCAAATTCCGTTTCTTTTCGTGGTCCTCTTTTTTTGGATCCTCTCCTTAGAATGTACGTAACTTTGAGCAATCCCTCATAGAAACGCTTTTAGAGCACGATTACATTTTGTGCGATGCAAGATTTTGGTGTCATTCATTACGCAGTCGTTTTCTTCGTTCCCAGAGTGGGAATGTCTTCATCCATCTTGTAAATATTCGATCGAATGCATTTTCAATTAGCCGCCGACGTTCGCAAACGGTAAGACAACATCCAATTAAGACATTGCGACATTTCTTAGCATAAACAGCGCATAACACCGGCTGAAGCGAGCCTTTGGTTGTTGTGTTTCCAAAGACATTTGTGGAGTCATGCATCTCAAAGTGCTTCTGTTGACAAGAATTCCAAATTCTGACTTACGGTGCTTGCACTTTGCGGAACTGCCGATGTCTGGTCTGTCTGTGTCCAGCTGAAAGACAACACGGCCAACTTTCTGAAACTGTAATCAGACGTCTCGCTCTTATTGGTTCCTGCTTTAGCTCAACGCGTCCCTCTGCTGATGAATGTCCATTTCCGGCGGATTTCAGCGCGATCAAGCAAAGTCCATTTAAGAAATTAGCGACCTTAAAGGGCAAAATACTGGAAACGTCACACGCAGAAGCTCAAAATGGAATTTTTCGATTGACCGCTAAAGATGCTTAAAGTCGGCTGTTTTTATTTCTTCCAACGCCATTTATGGAGAAATTGGATGATGGTTCCGATTACGAGTACAATGTTCGTCAATCTGTGCGATTGGGTACATTACAGGGTGCAGAAAATTCCGAATTTGTATTACGGAAAAGACTCGGAGTTTCAAAGGGTTTGTTTTCCGCTGTCCGTGTCTCATGATCAGGGATGCATGCAAGCGTAAAGCAAAGCTCCGCTATTCATAACTATGAGCCATTGTTTTTTGTGTCCTGTAAAGATAAATTTCTTCAATTAGCTAAAGTGCTTCTGGAGTCAATCTCTAGTTGTGGTTTAATGAATGAGCTGCTGCACATTTCACCGGCCATCAAGGAAATGTCTGCGGAAATGCCCTGAATACTACGGAGTCAGCGCTATCAAAAGTGATACTCGCCCACCGGATCAGCCTATCGTTTCACTCATCAAGAAATTCTTTCAAGAAGAGAATGCTAGAAATGAAATATAAGAGAGCCACGATAGGTTGCTGAACAGTAAAAAGACAACATTAAACGGATATTGCCATTTCGAAAGTCACTTTTTGGCATATTCTGTTTGCGAAGTTTTGTTTTGTGAAGGGGGTTGTCACATAAACGAGGAGTGAAGGGTGTTGGCGGATGAAGCGCGACAGAAATTAGAGAGACATTCCGTGATTGTAATTGACAATCTCTCCAATGAGTGGACATATGCAAAGGCAAAACGCCGAAATTATATAACATCTCGGCGTGTGGATATTGATCGGCTTGCTCCTGCTAACGCTGCTGGATATATTGACGACCCTCGGAAGAGGGTGCGAGTTGAAAAGCGCTTGCGGCGGTCGAGTCGCCTCCCGTCGATGTCGCCGGCGAAATTTTATTCCTCTTCCTGAATGCGCGCTGGTCTTGCCGCCGGTCGTTTGGTCCGTCTAAACGAGCAGTGGAGAACTCGCCGAGTGCTGTTGTGCCGTGTCCAGCGCGAGAAGAGAAGAAGCGACCCTCGAGCGAGTGCTGCGGCGCCGTAGTCTTCGTTTCGAGAAACCGCCCGACTACCGACGCGACTGCCGCCAACGGCAAGCAACATAACAAGCCTGAGACGAAGCTGCATCTATCGGCTACTCATCGGCCCCGGGTGGTCCACCAGTGACGCCGATAGCGACCGACGATTGACTAGCCCCGGCTCGTAGTCGTCCTCAGACCCTCGGATCCCGCTTCCCTCAGTCGATCGTCATCCCATCATCGCCGTCTCCCCCGCATCGCTGGCCCACAACGGACTATTCGTAATCAGTCCGTTTCCAGATCCTTTCGCCGGCCGTTTTCCGCATGATGTGAGCAGGGACTGACAGTTTTTGCCTGTAATTATCAGCTGACAGAGAAGTCCTCGCAATGGCAGACGTGTTCCACCACTCAGGTGGAGGTTCCCAGCTCAAGGGCTTTGCCCAGACGCCCTTCGCCTTCCCGATGCACTGCAACATGACCAGGGACGAACTCTCCGACGAAGAACGGAAATGTCTCGAAACCCGCAAGTACTGGTGCTTCCTGCTCTCGAGGTAAGATCGTTTTCTGCGTCGATTGCGAAACTTTGTTTTTGAATATTGCAGCATAGTAACATTCTGTGTTTCTATGCTGTTGGTGGTGATATGGAGAATCGTCACCCACCTGTTCTGCCAGCGAAGAGAACGCGACGACGTGGAACTTGTAACCACGGATGGGGGCGCGCAAGCGACGAAGACGGCGAACGTGAAGACGGAGTTCGACGGGTTCCAGATCAAAGAAGAACAAGTGCAGATTGGATGGATGACAGAAGCCAAGGATTGGGCCGGAGAGCTGATCTCCGGCCAAAGCATGACCGGTCGAATCCTGGTCGTCCTCGTTTTCATCCTTTCCCTTGGTTCTCTCGGAATTTACTTCTACGACGCCTCACAGTAAGTTCTGCTCTTCAACGCGCGACCGCAATCCGTTCATTTCAGCCCGAATTTCCAAGTGGAAACGTGTATTCCATGGTCTGAAAGTCCGTCGCAGCAGATTGATTTAGGATTCAATATATTCTTTCTTATTTACTTCTTTATTCGGGTACGTTCTTTTCTATTCTTATTGACCAAGGTCTATTATACTTAAAGTAGTAGTGACTTTATCAACGAACCATCTTTTCACATTCAAAACTATGCTGTTTCTTATGTAAAGCAGCACGTTAATTATTCCCTGTTTAGTTTATAGCTGCTTCCGACAAGGTGTGGTTCCTGCTGGACGTCTTCTCGATCGTCGACTTCTGCACCATTCCTCCCAGTTTCGTTGCGATTTACCTCGAGCGGAACTGGCTCGGTCTCCGCTTTCTCCGTGCCCTTCGCCTTATGACAGTGCCTGATATCCTCCAATATCTCAACGTGCTCAAGACTTCTTCATCGATTCGTCTAACTCAGTTACTATCTATTTTTGTTGCGGTTTGTTTGACTGGTGCAGGTGTGATACATGTCGTAAGTGTTTTATTTGTAAATCACCACTTTGCAACTTCCCTCTTTCAGTTGGAAAACAGCGGCGACCCATTCAAAGAGTTCGCTAACACTCACAGGATCACATACTGGGACTGCGTCTACTTTCTTCTGGTTACTATGTCAACCGTTGGGTACGGTGATATCTACTGTACCACAATTCTGGGCCGTGTGTTTATGGTGTTTTTCATTCTCGGCGGTCTGGTGAGTCTCATCGTGGCTACGGTAGCCATCTGACAGCAGATGTTTGTATTTCTAGGCTATGTTCGCCAGCTACGTGCCTGAAATCGCCGACTTAATTGGCCAGCGGCAGAAGTACGGAGGCGAGTACAAGGGAGAACATGGCAAAAAGTTCTTAGTAACCCGATCCGGACGGAATTATTCATTCGGTATTTGTTTAGGCATATCGTTGTTTGCGGGTACATTACGTTCGAGTCGGTCAGCCACTTTCTGCAGGATTTCTTGCACGAAGACCGCGAAGATGTGGACGTTGAAGTGGTGTTCTTGCATCGCGTGCCGCCGGACCTCGAGTTGGAGGGCCTTTTCAAGCGGCAGTTCACGAAAGTGAAGTTCTTTACCGGCACCGTCATGGACTCAATAGATCTGTCGAGAGTGAAGGTCGACGAGGCGGACGCGTGTCTGGTGTTAGCTAACAAGTACAGCAGTGATCCAGACGCCGAAGACGCAGCGAACATAATGAGGGTGATCTCCATCAAGAACTATTCCTCCGACATTCGGGTTATCGTGCAGTTAATGCAATATCACAACAAAGTAGGTTCTAGGACATTGTCTTCATAGAAATCCATGAGGATCGGCTTCAAATTCGGACTTTTTAGGCATATCTTCTGAACATCCCAAGCTGGGACTGGCGCAGGGGAGATGACGTGATTTGCCTGGCAGAGCTGAAACTCGGCTTCATCGCGCAGTCTTGTCTGGCTCCCGGATTCTCGACGATGATGGCGAACCTGTTTGCGATGCGCTCCTTCAAAACGGTACGGTCTTCTTTCTGTTCACGATTTTGCGCATGCGGCGTGTGAAATGATGAACCTTGAACTTCCTTACGTCATGCTTAACCGACCTTGTGCTCTCACTAACCCAGTGTTACAGTCGCCACACACCCCGCAGTGGCTCAACGACTACCTTCGTGGTGCGGGCATGGAGATGTACACGGAAACACTCTCGCACTCCTACGTCGGCATGGGGTTCCCGGAAGCGGCCGAGTAAGTCTCTTTTTGAACCCCTTTTAAGAGCATCCTTTCCCTGCACGCGCACTCATACTCGACTCAAAACCACCTTCTTTCTGCTTTTCTCGTGCTGCTGGTCTTCTCTTCTTAGATAGTTTATTAATCGCACTCTAGATTCTCTTTTGTCCAGTGTCCTTGTCGTTCCTGTTCTGTTGCTGCTGCTAATGAAGTTGTTAGTGGTGTCTGTCGTTGGCTAGTTCCATAGTTAGTTGTAGCAATTATTAGTTGATGATGACAATGTGGTTTTAGTCGAGGCACACTCCGGATTGGTTAAGTCTCTACTTATGCGGGGCCGGAATGGAGATGTACACGGACACACTGTCGCACAGCTTTGTGGGCATGTCGTTCCCCGAAGCGGCTCAGTAAGCAGACTTGAGAGTACCTTTTCCTTAGCAAATCACTCTTTCCCCGCATGCGAATTAATTCCCAAACATCTTTGGGTCCTCTCTCTTGCCCAGCACTCTCGGTCGTTGGTCCAGCGAACCTTGGTCCTTGCCCGGCACTTTCCAGCAAGTTTGAGTTTATCTTGTCCCACCCGGACCGCACCAGCACCCTCCAGCTCGTTAAGACTAACGGTCACTTCTTCTCCTCGTGTGTTTCCTCACCCGCGTCTCTTTCCTCCACCACCAGCCCTCTTTTTTGCTGAATTCGCACAATTTGCACTTCGCCTTATAATTGCTCGTTTCGCCTAGCTTGCTCTTTTCCCGACTCGGCCTTCTGCTGCTCGCAATCGAGTTAAAGGACATCGAGAAAAAGGAATGCAACATAGCGATCAACCCGGGCTCCAACACCATCATCCAGCCCCAGACTCAGGGATTCTTCATCGCCCAGTCTGCGGACGAAGTGAAGAGGGCATTCTACTGGTGCAAACAGTGCCACGAAGACGTTCTCGACGTGACCTTAATTAAGAAGTGTAAATGCCGAAATCGTGAGCGGAAGAGTTTCCGATTTTTTGTGCTCTAATTGAAATTGCATTTCAGTTGCGTTGTTCCGCAAAGGGACCAAGCATCTGCAGCTGCCGAAAAGAACGGGTTAGTCTCCTTTGCCTGGTTTCGAGGTTTGAACTGGGAGCCAGGGGAGTGTGAATTGCACAAAGCAGTCGTCGTCCTTAAAGCGGTGTTTGTTTCGCACGCGATTAACAAAGCGGGCATTTGGAATCACAACCGTTTTTGGTCTTCCGGGTCCTAAAACAACAGAATGGTTAAGTGGTGAGAAGGTGGAGGGAACCTTGGCGACTTACCAACCAAAAAGCAAACATCTCAAAAGTCGCCGATATCGGCAGGGGCCATTAATCGTAACACTTGAATTGGGAAGATTAGGGCCGTTTTCAAATGTCAAGTTGTTTGTGCTCGGCCGTCTTTTATTGCAAAATAACACACAGGATGCAATTACCCAAGTGCCTGCCTAGGCAGATGTCTTTCAAAAGTTTCGCGCAGGGACCAACGGAAGTTTGCTTTCTCAAGCCGAAAGAAATTGAGTGAGCGCGTGTCTTTTCACGAAAAAATCATTCAAATAACATCTTTGCGAAACATTCGCTAACCCACGAGATCCCAGCCATTCATCCACTCACACCGGTTTGGAAGCTTATTGAAACACATTTTGCTTGTTGTACTAAATGTTGTTTAGGCAAGCACACCACGACCGCCCAAGGCGCTGCCACCTCCAACAGAAAGAAAGGTGCGAAATCAGTGTTCATTAACATCGAAATATTTTTCTCTGCGGCACAGTTTGAGAGACCAGATTTCAAGACTGACAATATGCACAGCTGTAGCAGAATAGTAGTGCCTTTGTATCTTAACTGCACAGCAAACTAATACTTTTGAACGTGTCTAACACGGTCGATTTGAGCCCCGGAAAGTTAGCATTACTTACAGTTCGACAAAGAGCTCTTCGTCGAAAGTCGTCTGATTGCAGTTCGAAGCCTGCGGAGGGGTTCAAATCGACCGGGTTCGAATCGTCCGGAATGCAAAACGACCGGAACCCGTCTAACGCCGGTTAACCCATGGTACAAACCGCCGCAAAGTGCGGTCTCACTAACTTTCAAGCACCGAAATTGTTTTCTACGTTTCCGAGTCTACCAGACGACATATAAATTCATGCGGAAAGATATTTATATGCTTTCCGATATGGGAATCGCAAACGGAACAAAACCGAAAAACAGGAAATTCTTAAATGAATTACGTAAATATAAAAATTATGTGCGTGCCAATCCCTTTTTGTTCCCAATAATTCAATCTCACAGGAGCCTAATTTCGCAATTGTCCGAAGCTCGTAAAACGGAAAATGAGAGTGGGGGCCGCGTTTTATAAACAAGCTCAGAAAGCAAGCCATTTCCCGTATTCCCCAGTTGTTTTTTCAGAAACGCGAATGCAGAACGGATACGAAAGCATTTTGCCGAATGACGAGCCTGAATACGGTAACTCGAGGGGCAGAGAAAGGGTTACTTATCAGAATGAGTTTAGTGAGGTCGGGCAGTGGAGTGGACCCAAATGTGCCCGTGCGACCTTATCACGACATCAGGTACGCATCGCTAACAGCTGACAAAAACGCGACATGTGTGGTCTCCTCTTGCAGGCGCAACTCGTTGAGCATGATTTCATCACCTCCTGTTCACAAAGACCCCTCAAAGGAGTTTGAGACCCAGGACATGAAGTACGACAGCACGGGCATGTTCCACTACTGCCCCCCGCGGACGATCGAGGAGTGCGTTCTGGTAAGACTACTTTGAGCAGCGCTCGTATTCTGATGTTGAAAACAGAAACGATGAGCTTTTTTTTCGCAAGTTCAGCAGTTTGGGGCATAGAAGCACGGTCCACAAAATGCGGTTTCCATTAGTTCAATCATGAAGGAAATGTGACTTTTGGAGTGCTCTTGAAGTCGTTAGGTGCAGTAAAAAAGATTTTCTGAGCGTTTTACGACGTTCTAGCTCATTGTTTGTGATCTCAGCGTTATCACAACGCATCTAAGTGCTTATCAAGCGGAAAACAACGCCACTGTTTATGCCAAACAAGTTCTCAACACAACAACTCTCTTTGGCAGCACACCCTTTAATGTTAACCTCTTGGTTCGTTTTATCCGAGCTCATCAGGTCGCTTTCGATAACTTTCGGGGAATCCCTGCCAGCGTATTAATGATTCAAGCGATCAACCCGAGCTGATAAAATTTCGAAAGAGCGATTAAAAGAGGCCCGATGACCTTGGAGAACTGTTACCAACAGTTCCGTTGTCCCCACAAAACATTACAGCGAGTGTGTTGGTCACTCGGTACAAAGTTCTTCACACTTTATGACGCGTTCGGTGATGTAATCGGGCGCTGCAAGTCATCCATCTACGGTAGCGGAGAAAAACTCTTGAGGAGATCCAGGATTGTAGATGAAAAGTCATTCTTTTTTGTCTTGAGGCGTTTGTCAACACCGCACGGTCCCTGAAAAGTTTGTTTTCGAGATCGCCTTTTGAAATGGGATAAGCGGTTCCGAGAGCTATTTGCGGTTTGTTGAAAGGAAGCTGCGACCACTTATGAGGGACGACTGAAGTCGATTGGCAGGAGAGGCTTCAAAAACACTTGTGACGAAAAAAGGCAAATTGAAACTGAAAATTTCGATCGTAGAAAAGTATACGGAACTGAATCACAACTCTATTATGTGCTTGCAGGACCGCCACCAAGCGGCGATGACTGTCCTCAACGGACACGTTGTCGTCTGTTTGTTCGCTGATAAGGAATCGCCACTTATCGGACTGCGAAACTTCGTAATGCCTCTACGAGCGTCCAATTTCCACTATCACGAACTCAAACACGTCGTCATCGTGGGCGACGTCGAGTACATCAAGCGTGAGTGGAAGACGCTCTTCAATTTGCCCAAAATCTCCATTCTGAACGTACGCAAGCGGGTGGCGGTGGACGCGCCGCCGCTCCTCCAAGAACGTCAATTAATTTTTGTGATAAACAGGGATCCCCGTTATCGCGCGCCGATCTTCGAGCAGTTAACATCAATCTGTGCGATATGTGCGTTATCATCTCTGCGCGCATTCCGAATCCCAACGAAGATCCCACACTCGCTGATAAAGAGGCGATTCTGGCCTCGTTGAACATCAAGGCGATGCAGGTTTTATCAGAGAGACGCATTCATCTCCAATGACAATTGGGTCGTTTCAGTTTGACGACACGCTTGGAATCATCTATCCGAGTAGAGGCGGCGGGGTATCACCGATCGGCAGTCCAATGTCGTTGCAAAAAAAGGGCGCGAAGTTCGGCACAAACGTTCCGATGATCACAGAGCTGGTGAACGACTCGAATGTGCAGTTTCTGGACCAGGACGACGACGATGACCCAGACACTGAATTGTACCTCACTCAGCCGTTTGCTTGCGGAACCGCCTTTGCAATCTCGGTGTTGGACTCGCTGATGAGCACGGTTCGTTGGTGTTCCTCCCTCCCTCGCTCGCTCCAGTTCGAGCGAGGGAGAGGCTGCGTTGATCATGTGAAAAGTGAAATTTTTGCAGACGTACTTTAATGACTCGGCGCTGACCTTGATCCGAACGTTGGTGTCAGGTGGAGCAACTCCGGAGTTGGAGTTGATCCTCGCCGAGGGAGCCGGTTTGCGTGGAGGATATAGCACCCAAGAGACCCTCCGAAATCGCGACCGCTGCCGAATTTCGCAGATATCCTTGCAAGACCATCCGTTTGAGGGAATTACGGTGAGTGGAAGGAGCAAGCGACGAACCCCTCAAAACCTCCCTCCTTCGTCCGTAAGAGAGTCGTTTTCGGTAACACACGCAGGGGAGATAAGCAACAAAGAGATTTTGTGTCTCTGTGGAGAATGTTAAAATCGAATGAGCTTCTAGTTTTGGTTACACTCAACAGAACTGGTCTTCTTCTCCTTCTTACAAACAAACATCACCTCGTACGGCGCCGCATGTGCGTGCGGGGTACGTCTAATTGTATTGATATCCACTTTACGTGTTGATTGCTTTGTTTTTTAAAGATTTTAGCCGGGGTTTCCGCCGCTTCAAAATTGAATTGGGCAAGAGACAGTGCATACAGTAACCATCTGAGCAAATATGCTCAAAATCGTTCTAAACGCGTTGACGCTGATGAGAAAAGAACGAACATCGAGTGGGAAGGGAGGGCGAGAGTTGACAAAGCATTGATATCTCAAATTACAGACGGGTTCTTCCTACGGCCAAATGTTCAGCCGCGCACTGAAGAAGCACGGCCAACTGTGCATCGGGCTCTACCGGCTGCACGATCAGACCTCCTCCGAGTCGAACAAGCGCTACGTGATTACTAATCCGCCGTCAGAACTGCGCGTGCTAAGCAGTGACTATGTAAGCAGTATCTCCGTTCGATGATACGTAACTCAATCGTTCCCTCTTGCAGGTATTTGTGCTCGAGCAATTCGATCCGGGGCTGGAGTACGAGCCAGGCAAGAATTTGATATGAGGAAGACAGGGCGGCGGCCCGAAAGGGGTGCAAGAAGCCCTTTCCCGGACTGCGATTCGTTTCGTTTGCTGTTGAGGTGCATACATGTTTGTACATATAAACTTGACATGTTTTTGTTTCCCGCCAGTCGGCACTCTTAGCACACATTACGAAATTGTTCGGAAATCAGCAGCAGCAGATAAGATGAGTCACGTTATCGTCGCTTAGATAAAACACCAATTCGTTGACTCTCTGATAGTGGTTGTATTTGCGAGAGAGAGGGCGAACTACCGCCCAGATGTTGACAGATTGCCGTTAGTCTGATTACCGTAGTCGCAATTATGTTTACAGCTCTCACATGGCGCTTTCGGCTGATGTCGTGGCTGCGATATTTTCTTATCCGGTGTTAAGTGCCAAAGAACGAAAGAATCGATTTTTCTGATAAAGGTTTGTTTTGCCCGGCGGCGAGAATGGACATCGGCAGCGGCGCTTAGCCACGGTAAACAAAAGTAGTTAATTGCCAGAAAACAAGGGAGTCCGAGAATCTAAGACGATTCGACGGCGGCGAAAATTATGTCGCTTAAATTTTTTGACTTCATCATCACTTTTGAAAACATACGTACACAACAAATAAATAGGAGAGGCGAATTGATATGTACCAATTTGGAGAACGAGCGAGAGAAGAAAGGAAAAGAAGAGATTGGAATGAAATCGATGAAGAAGTAAAGTCGTAAGTTGCCAAAGCCAACAGCTGCAAGATCAAGATCACAATGGGGAAACGACTTAATTATGCATATACATATCACAACTTGAAGGTGGTTCCAGGGCTGCGTTGGGGAATGGACAGAAAGAAGCCGGAAAGATCAGAATAAATATAAGAAGAGGGCAGCCCTGAAGATTGAAGCTCAGTTAGATAGACATGGGGAGAAGATGGACCGCGTTTAACGCCATATGACAGCAGTGGGCTGCTGAAATAACGAGTTATTGTGTACGGGAAAAGAGTTATTATGCTGGGTGACCCGAGAGGGCAGGGTGGGGAAGGAAGGAAGGGCCGGTAATATACCGTTGCTACGGTCGACAGCAAACGCGTGTCGGTGTTTCTTTGGGGATCAGAACGGGGAAAGTATGTACAAGTGAAGGAAGGAAGAGACAGGGAGCGACAGGGTTCGAGAGGATCAAGAGAAATGCCATTATGCGTGTGGTCAAAAATGAGATGAATATTGGTGACTGAATGAGAACATCGGAAACGCAACGAAAATGCTATGGAATGAAATCATGACAGGAGGAAATTAATGCTTCGTGGTGATAAGAGCATCGTAGGAAGAAGTGGTAACTGGGGAAGGAAGGCGAAAGGTGTAAAGCTCGGAAAGGAATAGTTATTATGCAGATTTTGAAATCGAAGTGAATATTATGCAATCGAGAAACAGATTAAAATGATGAAAGTGTTGGGCATTTACAGTCGGGGCTGGTTTGAGTAACTTATGAGAGTGAAGTGATCCGTTTGGAGAAACCGGAGACGAACGCGATCCTAACGTTTTGGAGAAAAGGAAGAAAAGAAGGGGGAAGAAGAAACAATAATTAAAGCGTTTGCAGTTCAATTATGCGACTCAAGAAAACTAGACATGGGCGCGGCGGAATTTGGAGGGCACAGCCCTATTAATGAGGACAGCGAAAGGACGTTCGGGGTCTGATTGTTCAGTTCTTCGTCCTTGCCATTGCGTCGCCGAAATCTTTGTTGTATAAAGTCTTTTCTCATGTGCACAGGCCGGTTTGTCTGCAAAAAGGAACAATTATCACCGAACGTCTGGGGTTAAACCTTTCTTACCCTATGCAGCCGGAAGTATAGTCCACATGCATTACACACAAGTTTACCGTGTGAGTCACGTCGCCAAGCGGTTGTTTTTGTCGTCATACAGTTGCTGCACCGCGACTCTGAAGAAGTTGACGTTTTTGTCGTGTCATCTTCCTGTAAACGAAACCAAACGCTCAATTTACGACCATTGTGCATCCTGAACGTACCTCGAGGGCTGAGTCCTTGGCTTCTTCCTTTATTGAGCACTCTTCACTGTTCGGTGTTGTCGAAGCGGGCGATTGTTGTTGGAAGGCAGCGGTCGCTGGTTGTGATAGCAGTTGACAAAGCTGGGTGTGGTCGATTCCGGCCGGGTTCGAGAAGAGCGAAACAAGCGCCAGGGGATCCAACGAGAAATTCGCGAAATCAGCTCCGTTGCTCTGCAGATCGTCAGAGCAGCTATTCTGATCAAGCGAGGCGTGTTTGCTGTCGCCTTTTTTCGACGAATCCCTGGGCTGCTTGCGCTTACGCGTGTTCCCCGGTCGGTTCGCGGACGCCGTGGACGATGTAGTCGAGTTCGCACTGGAAAATACATTTTGTAAGAAAAACCGGAAACGCAAACAAGGAAACGTACATCGGCTGTGCAGATATGGATTCAGTGATATCCGTTACGTCACTATGGGCCGGCGGAGAGTGGTGGTTCTCGGTCATCGAAGGCGATGAGACTTCGGCAGTTTCCGCGCCGTTGTCCGAACCTTCGTTGTCTTGCTCGTCCTTCGTGTGGCTGTTGCTCTCGGAAGTTGTGCGGCTCTCCTTGTCGTCATTGTCATGCTCGGCAGACGAAAGTCCGAGTTCCCGAGAAATGTCTCGGAACTGTCGAGGAGAAGCTCCGGAAAGAGATTCTATTTTCACAAATAGTTCGTCAATTTTGCTTGTGATTTGTGCGACGCTCATCTTGATATCGGCGTGCAGCTGTCGACATGATGCACATGCTTCCGAACCGGCACTCAGGGAAATCGCGGTATTGGCGACCATGGTCATCGCTTCATAAGGCTGACAATCGACTGGACTGAAAAGCAAACATAAATTACTGTCGGCAAGAAAGAGGAACACGGAAAATGGAATATAAACGCGAGTTGAGTGAGGCACGAGTCGCGCGGCAGACAAGGAGTGATGAGGGCAATGTCGAAATATCTCAAGAGGGTCAATATGAATAATTCCCTCAACGAGTGTTAAGGAATGTGCAAATGTTGTTACTCGCGCGACATGACACCTGTTTTATTTACACGCGAAATCGTTATTTTTCAGCCGCAGAAGCAGGAAGGCGGGGAGGTGAGGGAATATTTAAATTGAACTTGAAGAGATATGCAAACCCAAGCACCGAGGACGACAATCGATAGAAAAGAACGTGAACGTCACTTCCAATTGTGTTCTAAGGCTGATCGCAGGGGGTCCAAACGAGCCTGCCCATGTGCGCGCAAAGGGGAGAACCAGCACCTCAGCAAGGAAAGCGCGCCAGCGATGGTTGTTAGGGGGTACGACGACGGCACGCCGTTTTCGGGCACTCAATCGGGCTACGATAAGAGATGAGGGAAAGAGTGCGAGCAGGAGCTGAGGGGGGGTGGGTGGCAAGGGAGGGAAAAGGAGGCAGCAGAAATCTCCTCGGCAGTGATTGGGGCTGAGGGTGGGCGAGGCAAACCACACACTGTGCAATCAGTTCGCGCGGCTTGCGCCCGGCGCGAGCGCGCGAGAGGAGATAGGCGGTCGTCGGTGGCCGTCCTCGCGGGTCGGAGGGAGTCTTCCTACGACAACGACGTCGCCGCGACGACGACAACGGTGGCGGCGACGGCGGGGACGGCGCTGTTGTGTGCAAAATACAAAACCAACACGAATATAGTGCGCTCGCGCGCAAGGAGACGAGGAATGACCTGCTCACTGGTAAATACACTCAACAGCACCAGACAAAGAAAAGGATAGGGGCGGGCGCTCGAAACACAATGAACGTCGCGCTGAGCGTGATTAACGCCAAGCAAACGCAACGACCGATGGCGATGTGGTGCGCGTGGGCCTCGCGCGGGCACCACCGCCGAAAACGACCGCCGGCCATTCAAGTAGTTATCATCTGCTGCCAGTACCTGGATGTCCGCGCCGACAAGGAAGGAACCACGTTTTCCATTCCTGTGCGCAGCGCCTCATCAGCAACAGGAGCCTCTGCGGCAACCAGTACGACACGGTGTCGACGATCAGCGATAAGAGGACACGCCAGGTGAGGGAACAACATGACAAGTTGACCAGTGTGCTGCCCCGGCCGGCTACAGTCCGCGCAATCAGTGACGACTGACTGACGGTCCTCGCCGACGCTGCAGTCACCAATTCCCTCCTCCGGACGGATGACGAACCTATCAACCCATTGAAACGTAGCGCACCAGGTGACAGGCATGGGAGACCTATGAATGGCCGCGACCGACAGCTATGCTAATTTTGAGGAGACAGTTTTGGGCTGGTTGGTTCTGCTTCCGCTAGCGACATCCTCCCTGACTGGCGATTAGCCAGCCCGTCAGTCCTGGACCAGCCCTATCAACGCTCCAATGAATTTGTACCCCATCAAGACTATCTCTGCGAAAAATTCGTTAATGAGTCACGTCGAAAAGAAGACGAAATAGAAGACCAAGGAGAACAAGGTAGAGGCATTCGTGGCATCAGCGGGGTTGTCGTGACTCTGTTTACGGCGAATAGTTAAACAAGCCCTCAAAATTAATACGTGAATGGATAAACGAGCGAGGAACACACATAAATCTCGCGCGATCAGAGTAAGTAAGTTAGGGCTGCAATTCCAGTGAGTGAAAAGACTGCTGCCACCGACGGGCGACTTCGTGACGGCGCGCGAAGTGGCGAAACATCGTTCGGTGAGTCATTCAACAGAGGAAAAAGTTAATCGACAGTGCAGCTTACACCGTTTTCTCCTTCCTTTCATTCGGAAGTTATTATTTGTTCAGCTGCGAAACGGTATTACGGTATCAGAGTTGGGAAGAGGAAAGAACCGTGGAAAAGAGGGCAACAGAAAGGAAAAGATTTGAGTTGTGTGGAACAATTAATTCCAAATTCCAAATCGGGAGTCATGGAGGAAAGCGGAAAGCGGCGAGATGCAGGCAGGCGAATGAGGTTCATTTAGTGATGAGTGCTATCAGACGATCCAATTTCAAGCATTATAATGGAAAACGCGAGACGGGAAAGAGACAAGCGAGGGGCAGTTTGAGGAAAACGCGAGGCCGCCGGGTGTGCAAGTCGGAGCTGCTGCAGAGGTTAAGCCGCCAGTCGGGAGTGCTGATACTGATATAGCGCACCGAGATCGCTTCCGCTCGTGTCAACAGAGCCATCAGTGGGCCAGACATATTCAATTCGATTCGCTCCTCGCTCTCCTCGGCTCCCGTCCCTTCTTCTCCCTTCTTCATCGTTTCTGCTCAAGGCGTCGGTCGTCCTCAGCAGCCAGTCAGTAGCTCTCCGAACACAGCCGTGAACATGTGCGTTAGTGAGTGTGTCTGGTGCGGGACTGAGCGGTGCGTAGATTGACGTTGGCTGATACTGCGCACCAGAGAGGAACGGAGCGAATTCATGCACCACGTCATGTTGCACGTGTAAACATTTTTTGGCTTGCAACTGAAAAACATTCAATCGATGCAAATGAGGCACAAGTACTCAAACGAGCGGGAAAACACCTCTCGATCCCAACGCGCGATGTTTTGACTTAGGGACTGCGAACGCTGACTGCTAACTTTATCTCCGGAAGGAGCGCCAAGGCGTGCGGAATAAACAACGCTTTTGCATGGATGCGAACTGCCCACCTGCCTCCGCCTACCTTAGAATGCGAAAAGAAGGTTGCAGATACAGCACTGGAGTTAATCCGGGGGACGGACGCAGGCAAGAATTGTTTGCTTCGACCTTTAATCGATCGGACCCCTGTTGGGCGAGGGAGTGGAAAGAACTTTCGGAAGGCGAAATCATTGGTTGCGATCAGTGCGAATAAAACACTCGAATTCAAAAGAGGCGAAGCTGACGGCGAGGCGAGGGGCTGATAATAGTTAAGCGGGAAATCGTAAATAAGTCGCCGTGGGGACTGAAAAGGATCGAGACGACGCGAGCCAGCCTGCAGTAGGCCATAGACAGGCCGAGGGGACAGAGGAAGGAAGGAGGAGCTTAAAGGGAATTACGGATGTGGCAAGTAGAGTTTTACCAGTGGTGCGCGGCGTTGATGCTGCTCGCTGGCAATATTCTCCAACGGCGTGTGCTGCGGGCATTTTTTTCGCCGCGCGTTTCGCGACTTTCTGTTGTACTTGTTGCGCAGTGTGCTCCCGTGCTCGCGATAAACGTTATCTTCCGCTTCTTTTTCAGAGTGTTTGCAAGGAAAGCATGCCCGCCGCTGGAACAGTTAGCTGAAGTAGAAGACAGCGCGAGAGAGAGGGGAACGAGGAAGCAGCGAACTTTTTCTGAATACACTTCTTTCTTGCAGGATGCCCAGGAAAGAAGAGAAAGAGCAAACGCGCGAATATTCGAAACGCGATAAAGATAAAGACCGCGATGCGTCCTCCTCCTCATCATCAAGGCGCGAAGGAGAGAAGGAAAAAGATCGAACTCGCGCATCATTTTCCGATCGTGAACGACTGAAGAAAGATATGGAGAGAGATCGGACTCGTCGGGACACCGAACGTGATCGATCGCGAGTGTCTTCCGATCGGAAGGAGACGAGTAGTCGGAAGGAGGCAGCGAGTGCCGACCGAGATCGAGAAAATCGCCATCGGGACAAGCATCGCGACGCCGTCGAAGCGGAGACCAAATCACCGAAATCAAAGAAAGACGCGAAGGAGGGTCGAACTTCGCATAGTTCGTCATCCAAGTCCAGCAGCAGCACCAAGGACCACCATGCTAGTGAGGGCAGCCGTCGTGAGACAAGCGATACGCGCCAGGAATCGTCTTCTTCCGAACAACGCCGGGACAAGGAAAGTGGTCGCCACAATCAGAAGAGCTCATCTGATTCGCAGAGAATGAAGCGTCCTCCGCTGCCCTCGGCGTCGAAGCACAAGTCGGGCCATAGCGTAAGCAATCGATGGCTGATCACTGCTTTTACTCGCTTCAATTTCATCATTTCAGGCTCATTCTTCGAAAAGCAACAGTACTGCCGATGTCGTGCAGCCTGAAACGCTCGAACGACCGGTGCTTTCCGCTGTCAAAGTCGAACGTACTCGCAGCAGCGAACACGAGCACGAAAATGGTCTCAATTCTTCACACGACGAAGTTCCAAGCACGCCAAAATCGTCCATCGGAAGTACATCCAGAGAAGTAAGTTTTCCTCACTTGAACGTCGCTTAATCACAAATTCAGCAGCAAAAGTCGACCCTTCAAGCGAACCTCTGTCCGAAATCGATTTGTTCGATGGTTCCGACGCTCTCGTTCTCGAACAACACGGAAAAGATAAACTCGCTGAACTACAGCTTGGACGGAAGGCACATGGTCAGCTCTTCTTATGATGACTCCATCAATGTTTACGACTGCTTGACCGGAAAAACTCACAAATCGGTATGTTCTGTGCAATCGGACGAGTGGTGATTTTCTCTCCGCATCGAAAACCGCTGATATGAATGCTGTTTGAGGAAATTATGGAACATACAAAAGCGGGTTTCGCTAGCAATTCCGCTAACAAAATTTTTCAAGGAAATTTCATCCTGATATTAAACAAACTTCCGCATACTAAGGACGATGCAAAAAATGAACACTTCCGCAATAATCGCAAGGCCGCTCGAGTATCTGTTAATAGAAAAAAGTTGTTTAGGTAAACAGCAAGAAATACGGAGTTGACTTGATTCGCTTCGACGGCACCATCAACAATGCAATCCACTGTTCCACCAAGGTCGACAACCAGATCCGGCACCTGTCTCTCCACGACAACCGCTATATTCGCTATTTCATGGCTCACACAAGACCGTGAGTTTGGTCACGAGGAATACTCAAAAATACTCTGTTTAGGGTTACGATGCTACAAATGCTACCACCATCCTCGAATATTTTCATCTCTGGATCATCGGACAAGACTGTGCGTCTGTGGGACTTAAGAACCCATACTCCACAAGCAATGACGACTGTACATGCACGTCCGGTCGGATCTTTTGATCACGACGGCGTCGTCTTTGGAATCGGCCATTCTGGAAACTCGATCAAGCTGTTTGATGTCAGAGCGTTCGAAAAGGTAGGAAGTTATGAACTTTCAATAAGCGCAATGGGGATAACATTGTTTTGATACGCTAATAGTTGAGCCAACCCGAAATAGTGAAGGCTGTGAAATAAGTGCGATTTCCTTAGCTTATGCTTCTTTCAGAATTTGATAATGCAGCGTTCGGAAGGGATTACACAAAGATGAAAATGAGGGTCGAACCAAAGTGTCTGGGAAAGGGAAAGTGGAACTTTAACTAGAAAGTAGACCAGCTTCGAACACAAATGCATTCAACTGACTTATTCTCTTTAGCTTATCCCCCTTTTTCTGTTCTCTTAACGGAGCAGATCATAATAATAGCGCGCAAGCAGATCGAAGGCTTCTTGAAGCCTTAGGAAAAAGTGCAAACGTGGCATTTCGAATTGCTAGAAGGCGGATGACTACGGTAACCAATAGACACTTTATCGTTCTCTTCGTTTTCAGGGCCCGTTTGCGGCATTCAGCATCCACCGGGAAAGTTCAACCGAAATCGTTTCGCTTCAGTTTTCTCCGAACGGCAAAGTCATCCTTCTGACAACGAACGGAGACGAGTGCTACTTGGTCGATGCTTACAGCGGAAAGCTGCAACACGTCCTCAACGATCACATGAATCCACTTGTAGGTTTTTTTTCTATTTGTCTTCTATCTGGGTGTTTCTTGAACACACTTTTTGATTGCCATAGCCGATTTCCATCTAAATTGGTTTCACTTGAATAACGAAAAATGGTTTTGCGTTCACTTGTCATTAAATAGGAACGTGCGACTGGTTTTTTCATGATCGAACCGTCCTTCATAACTTATCTTCTCGTTTCAGAATATTCCCATCGACGCAACGTTCACGCCAGGCGGCCAATTCGTATTCTGTGGTTCCTCCAACGGCAACCTATATGCTTACCAGGTCTCCACGGGAGCGCTTGTCCACACATTCCCAACCGATCATCAGGGCCTCATCAACTGCGTTAAATTCAATCCGCGCTTCTATATGTTGGCAACTGCATGTCAAAAACTGGTAAGCGACATTTTCATTAATGAGCTTAAAACGAATGATTGTTTCAGAATTTCTGGACGCCCCAGTCTTTTGATCACGCATGAACGCTCACTTCCTTAGTATTGTTCAGAAATCGATCTCAGAACTCAGGGTCCACCACCTCATTTACATTCGGTTGTTTCTTGTAAATATTTTGTATCACGATAAATGTTTTAGGGGCATAATTCCAATAGTTGTTTAGCGCTATAATATACATGCGCCGCTTGTTTGAAGGGCAACATTTCCATGAAGTTGTTTTTGATGTAGTCTTTGAAATGAGTTCTTTTTCGCTGGGAGTTGGTAGTGACCTGATTCGCAAACATATCTCCCATACTCCAGCCACCTCGAGAGTGCAAACGCGCCAAGATGTACTTTGTAGAGCAGACTTTGGCGCATTGCGACGATTCGAAAAAAGTGCATTTAACGTAAAGGCAAACTGAAAAAAAAAGTTTCATCGAAATAGCTTCATTCGCGAAAAGGTGTACGCTTCAGATTATAATTGCACAAGCTTGTCCAAGAACCGCTAGACATAAAATAAGTTTGAAGATAACAGATAAAAGAAAAAATAATACCTCTATCCGTTTAATAGAAATGAGTTATCTTCGAGATATCACCATGAGATTGTCATAAGCCAGACTGGATGTACTAGAGCACTGAGAGCTAACAAAAATGGAAGGTCTGATAACTAGAAAATGAATGAGATACTTTGCACGGCAGCGACTCATCTAGGAAAACCGCAATTACTTTTCCAACCATTGCTGTAACTGCATACTTTTCAGAGTCGGCGAAGTGGCAAGACGATTGTGCTCAATTTATTTTCAAATGTGTGGGATTAAAACTCGCTAAAGAATTCCCTTTACAGCTGATCTTTACTTTCACTGAAATAACCGCTTGATTGAATTTAAATATCTTTTCTGTTCCACAGCACCTCAAACGACAAAACTTCCGCAAAACTCAGTGCAAACGTGTTTTCCCACACTCAGACCATGTCCGCTGGCTCGGTTCGGTCCCCGAACAATTAGGTGTCCTCTATTAAATGTCACAGATCTTAAAAGTGCTCCGTCTGCGTGTACTTATCACCACCTAACGGCGATGACTTCGTCCTTCTTCTCCGGCTCTCGCGATGACCAGACGTTGCGCTTTCTTCTACTCGTGTTTACCGATTAAGTGCCAGAGGTACGGGAAAGTGTAAGCGTATAAGTCATTTTGACGAATGGGAGACGCCAGGTCGAGGTGGAAAAGGACACTGGTTTGATTGTATGTGACGAAATAAATCACTTTCCAGAAAAGAAATCAAATGTTTTCGTTCGGCGAGGAAGCTTTCGAAATGGAGAAGATATACCCTTTGACTACCTCAAATTCACCGCGAGCATACAAGAATTGAGTTTGAAAACGTCTGTTTGACGGCCAAAATGGCACGGATACAATTCTGATGACATGTACAATCTTCCATCCTAAAGCCGAGTGAGTGTAAACAACCGGCTTGTTTAGAAAATGTTGATAGTGCAAAGATTCGATGGAAACTGTAACGACAAACATCAAACGAAGAAAATGATCTCTTTTCTTTCAAACGATTTGCAAAGTGCAAATCCAAACTATTAATCCGAGCCAATTCTCATGCAGACTGCTAAATATAGATTCTGGGTTTTAAGAAATGGACAGACAAGAACAAATTCTTGTACACATAGATTATCCCTTGGTGAAAATGGCGCACCATCAACTCGTCACAAGCGGTCTAAACAGTTCCCGATTCGTGTGTTCCTTCGTCTTCGAGATTGCATGTCACTGCTACCATCTTGTTTGTCGCCAGATTTGTAAACATTACAAATGCGGCAGCAGCGAAAGATAATTTTCCTCTTTTTGTTGACATTCAACTAGTTCACTCGGAGAACCGATAGCGAAGAGCTCCACTTCGACAACCCGCGGACGCTGATTCAGCTGCAAGAGGCTATTGTCTTG
This sequence comes from Steinernema scapterisci, assembly GCA_000757745.1. NCBI lineage: Eukaryota > Metazoa > Nematoda > Chromadorea > Rhabditida > Steinernematidae > Steinernema > Steinernema scapterisci. The sequence continues at coordinate 66,797 of KN166486.1, read as the reverse complement.
TTAGCGGTGTTGCCAAGATAAAAATTAATGCCAATCCTATCCTTATTGTTTCAGATCCGTTCAGTGCTCTTTAGTGACTTTCCCATCGATGAATAAAGATTCTATCATTCATCGAGTCGCTGACCTTTGGGTCTCGGGAGAGAGACGCCGACGATGCATTAGTATGCGTCTTCCTGGGGTTCTGTTGTGACTGCGGCCCAGGTTGAATCAACTCCCGATTCTCAACCTTTGCATGTTGCTGGATAACGGCGGCTGACGATGGTCAAAGGGCTTGTCCATAAACGGACAAAGGTGCACTTTAGGGGGGAGAACACCAACACCGCTTCTCAAGGTCGATCGAAAGGGGGCACATGGGATTGAGATCGACAATGTTGGAGTGTTCCGAGAATGAAAAAAAAATTGAAGCGGAAAGGCACCGATTTAACGTCTGTCTGTCGGTGTTGCAGATACAAGAAACAAACCGCGGACTTTGCTCTGGAAGGACTTTGGAACTTGAATCGCAAAGCTGACCTTCAGCAGATCAGTGGAAGTCAGTAGAGAGATTGCTTTGTTTACATTTCAGAGACAAACCAGTGCATCGATTCTGATGCAACTGGCAATCACGAACTTTCATGCATTTGCTTCCCTCGAATGGCACTTGCTTCTTCTCGACAATATGTATTTCACGACGGCTGCCTTTAGCCTTCCTCATCAAGAGGTGGATTGTGCTGTGTTCTTGGCAAGAGTTGCCCCCACCGAAATAAGAACTATCTTACCTCAAGCCAAAGTGTGCTGGGCTACGCAAATCCATTCAACCCGACCACAACGTATGGCAGGCATATTCAAATGTGATTATGAATCAAGCCGGACTCAGCAAAAACAACACCCAACTTTTTAGTTCGTCAGCACCCCAGAAGTCCTTGCGTCAAAGTCCTCTTCCTCTATGTCGCTTCGCCTTTCCGCGTTCACGCATGATGTCACTGCGGAGATTGAATTTGTTTGCAGCAGAAAGAAGTGGCCAAAGACCGTGAATAATTCCATAAGGTGCCAAAAGGCTAAAGCGCTAGAAATTCGGTTTTATATACTTTTTGCGCTCAATTAATACGAGACCTCGCTGCAATTTTTCGGCATTTTCGGAGACTTCTTCGCGGGCGGTTTTCTTATTTGTTCAGCATTTTGTGCACCCGAAACGCAAACAAAGGTCGGTGCCAACCCCGCTCCTACACGTGAGAGTGGCCGCAAGGGGGACCTGTTTGCAATTTGAAAAATTGCTAATTTATGCTGAAGAACTTCTCTTGTTCCTTGACGACGCGCCTGCACTGACGCAGAATTTTTGCAGCGCAAAGCACTAAGCAAAGCACTAAGCAATAAAGTCCAGAGTCCGGGTGGTCGTGGCTGGAATAACGCAAAGGGTCAATTGGCAATTACTCGTTTGTAATAAAGTTACTTAGTGGATCCAGCGCTTTTTAATCGCCTCGCTGGATTCGATTACCGTTTATAAGCTGCTTCTCGATTCGGTTTCGATCATTTACGCGGATTGCTGTTTGCCATTCGGTTAATGGAAATGATTAAGTTGATTTGGGAAATCGTGCACAGTGAAAGGAAAATTCGGAAACTAAATGATCAAAACTTGTGAATTGGAACCAAACGGCTACATGCTTTCACTGTGGCTGACATCTGATCAGTTTGTCTGTATGCATGCATAGAAAGGGAAACTAATGAAAGTGCGTTGAAACCCATCTTTTCACTCTCGCGAGTTTCAAATGTGTAGCCCCTCATAATTGCGGCAAATGCAAGCAAATTGCAAATTATATTCGTGGAAAGGAGAAACCTCAACATACGCATAGTTCAGCTACGTGCAGAGTCGCAACGTTTTCGTTAACGAGCGAGAAGTCGAAAACCCGCTGTTCACAAAGCCACTTTTTGGCTCGGTGATTGATGGTTGAGCATAGCATAACGAATACTGAGAGATTCTTTGCAGAACTGCGGTCCAGATGAGACATATTCTGTCAAAGTTGATCCCGCAAAGAATGTTCACATAAAGGCTTCATTATATCATTTATGAAATCAGCGTTAGGTATCATGACTGTTTAACTGACGAAATTGTAGAGGTTTCTTCGTTTTCTTAGTTTTTGTTATTCCTGACAACGAAACAAATAACAACAATTGCGTCACGACACAAGCTCTCCCCGACGACGTTGTAAACTTGACTGATCGAGTTCCCGAATTCGAAAATTGCCGAAAATTGTAAAGTATACCGATTTCTCCAGGTGCCGCAAAATCTCCATTTAACAATTTCGGTCTTAGCTGGGCTTCGTTTACTCACTCTATAACTGAAAATAGAAACTTGAAATAGCTTGTCTACAAGCGGTTAGGTCGCGTTCTAAGCACAACAGTGCTTTTCCTTTCCATGTGATTCCTTCCCGGCTGGGGTGCACCTGCCTCACTTCCCCCTGAACTCATTCGCCGGGACTATTTTAAAGTCGATCACTTAGCAAGGAACATTTCGACGTTTAAGCGATCGATTTCGATCTCTGATTTTGTGACCGCTGTCGCACCTAGGTTCACATTCGCCTCTCCTGTTCTGGTCTTCGCTGAGTTGTTCTTCCCCACTGTGACAATTTTCCCAGCACGACATTGTTACGGCCGGCGGTGATTTGTCATAATGAAAAGGACTTATTTGAAAACCGAGAAGATCTTGTTGTCTGAGCTGTTTGTTCGCTCGTCTTGGAAAAATGCCAGGAAATTATCAGTGTGGTGTTTTGAGCACCCAAAGACTGCTGAAGGGCTTTCCTAAAAAGATAAGCGGATTTCGAGAGATTTTTGGTCTAATGCGGAAGCGGTTTCTATTGAAGCACCAAAGGACAGATAAACTTTCCCTGCATTCGGTTCTAAACCGTGGAAAAGAGCGACTTTGAAAGTTGATATGTAGTTTGAGTAGTTGCCAAGAGGTACCTTTCGTTGTGAGTAGCCAAAATGTATGCATGCTAAGGTCACTGCTTATCGAAGCTCATTGCAGAGCATTCGGGTTAAAACTGGAAATCAAAAAACGATGCTTTCACGTCAATATCCAGATGGCTCGGAAGCGATGGAATGTTTCCAAGACGTGTGTTTCTCGTTCAGCCACAATAGCTCTCCTGCATCGGTCCCTTCGCTCCGTAATCTCTGTTAGCACCCATTTTTTCGTTTCCGGCAGCGAGCAACAAATGAAATTCCACAAATCAATTCCCTCTTGCTGCTCAAAGGTCATCCTATCGGTAACAATACATACAGTTCACTCGGCTCCATCCAACGCCTTTACGACTCTTTTTACTGTCTTTATCAGCAATTCCCCGTCGCTGTTGGGTGTTTAGGGCCCACCTCTTTCTGGGACAATCAAAGTCCACTTAATTGAATCAAACACGAGAAAACGCTGTTGCAATTAAGCGAATGCAGCGAGTGTGCCTGCTACGGCGACTACGAGAGCTAATTGCTCACATCGAAAATGCAAAAAAGTGATGGATCTCCGAACCCTTCGAGGCCTTCGACTTCCAAATGTCCCTCTGTCGCCATCTTCCAGCGTCGAACGGAGAAACCGTCCCACCCGACCACCTTCGGAGTCTCCTCGCTGCTCACTTTTTTGTCTAGTCAGCAGGTATCTTCCCTTCGTTCCAATCGTTCGTTTTTCGGTGTTTATCGCAATCAAGTGAAGCCGACATTAATGTGGTTACTACGTCACCCCCACACCGGAGACGAAGCAGAACACAGAACGCGGGAGAGACTTATTTATAGTATATACATTTTCTTGAATTCCTGTCGCCTTAAAACAACTTATATTACACTTTTGGGATGAGAGAGGGTGGAGAACACTATACAAACAGTATTTACAGGTGACAATATTCTCACGATACGGCCAACAAGCTGGGTTAATACGAGAGGCCCTCAAGGATCCAAGGTAGAGGGAGAAGAATCGTTAGAAGAGGAAGAGGGGAAAAGAGCATATAAAACTTTGGAACAGGATAGAATCTATACATCGGGACAAATGTACAAGTTTCTCGTCCGGAGACGGAGAATTCACATAACCTCGGCACGCGAACTGTACAACAACATGCGAAGAAAAATAGAAATGAAATATACAGATAAAACTTTGTTCTACATCACTGTGTTATCTCCATTTGGGGAGACCCTTGATAAGGTGATTCAATAATTTCAAGAGGTGGGTATTTGGTTACGGTAGGTGCATAAGATACATAAATGTGTTAGTAAAAACTCTATGAAGAAATTTGCGATAGAAGTCAAAATCACAGAAAAGATAAAATGAGCGATGTGAAATCGGCGTTAATGATACAGAGAAGGAAAAGAAGAGAGGGAGGGAGGGCGAAGGAGGAAGAGGATAGGAAAGAAGAGCTAGGAGAAGTCCATCTGCGAGCATGTGGAAGCGGAGGCCTGGTGAACCACCTGGTTGTTGGAATCAGGAGAGAATCCCGCTTGGTCCCACTGGATGTCGGGGCTCATTTGACTATGTGGGAAGCAGCTGGCCGAAATCATGGGATCGCCCTGGAGCAGCGGGTTACCAGTCTGACACAGAGAGAGATGGCTGTTTAGAGGCCGAGCGGTGGAAAAAGCATGTAGTTGTCACCAACCTGCAGTGAAGTCAAGTCATCCATCGCGAGATCGTGAAAAGGGATATTTTGGTGGATACCGGTGTTGGGCCAGCCGGTCGTCGATGCCGGCGTTCCGTACTCGGAGTTCGACGTGGTCGAGACATGGGGGATCCGGGCACCGCTCACGGGGGGACTCAAAGGACTATCGTTGGAGGGAGTGAAATAGTGGAGACCGGAGTTGAGAGGACTGCGTCCGTAGGAAGAGCTGACAGGGCTAGCGATTTGCATTTCGGACAGTTGCGACATGAATCCTTGGTTTGGCTGCAATCGGGACGCGATGAGTTGGTTGGCTTAGTTGTGGGGATGTTTAATTTATGTTTTGTTTATAGTCGTCGACTACTGACCAGTTTAAGCGACCAAAAACCGGTGAACTTTACACTTTTGGCGGGCGAAATGGGAATAACTTTTGAAGATAGACTCAGGCAAAAGAGCTTACCAGGGAACCGGTAGGCGTAGCGGAAGGCGAGGCTTCGTCGAACGGTTCTTGCTTGATCGTTCGAGCAGGCGAAATTCCGTGCAGGGGAAATGGAGGCAGTGCGGCAGGGGGCACGGGGACGCCATGCTTCTCCATGTGGTTCTCGAGTTCCTGCAAGGAATTGAATTAAGGACCAAACGATTAAGTGAACAAAGCGTACTCGAATGCGGTCGGCGTACTGTCGAGCAGTCTGTTCCAACTTAACGTTCTGGGACTGCTGCTTGGCGAACATTTCGCGGTCGCGCTGGAGCTGGCGGATGTAGTCACAAGAGGCCTTCAGGATGGTTCCCTTGTTCAGTTTGATGTCCCTAGACAAACTATTTAAGGCTATCATAATGGACTACTAGTCAACTCACTCGGCCGAATGCTTCGGGAGCATGAGCCCAAGCTCCTTGATCCGGTCGTTGATGTTATACCGACGGCGCCGTTCGACTGAACTCGGGAATTCGTCAGAAAACATTCAAAAGCGAACTCTTACTCATGTTATGAATGTCCTTCTTGCGACGATCGCGGAAGAACTCGTCGTTGGTGCCGGGGGTCTGGCCCCCGTTGGCGTGGTGCTGCATCTGCGAAACTCCGGAACCGCGCACCAGCGCTTCCATGTCCAGGCTGGACGAAGGAGCACTCGAGGAGACGATCTGTCTATACGACGAGGACGCCAGCGGTGATTGGATGGGAATTGTCCGCGCCGGGGAACCGCTCTGAACCGAGTTGCCTGAAAAGTACACGGTAGTTCGGGCTGTTGTTCGTGTCGTAAATTTACCTGAAGAGCCAGTGGCGTTGATTGGTCGGCTGGCGGAAACGATTCTGGGGTCGTTTGACATCCCTGTCAGGTTATCAGAACACGAAAAACTCGCAGGCAACTGAAACAGAATGCCGGTAAGTGGCTGCGATGCGATTGTTCGATTCAGGAAGCGCCCAGGAAGACACCCGCGAAAAGGGGAGTGGGCAGTTTTTTTTCGAGCCGTGCTTATCAATGAGCGAGCCCTCTAGAGGATCAAAAATCTGCTACGCCACGACGACTTCAAACAAATGAGAGCGACAACACGCACATTCGGCAAATGTATCGCCGATAGGTGCGTCACGTCAAAACAATCGATTAGATGGGACTGATCGCGCGTGCGCCTGGTCCCAGTTCCTGAGAGCTAAGGACTTACTTGACCAGGCTTGTTGGTTCCGCTGCGGACTTCGTCTTCGTACGAGAGCACTTCGTCGATTATGTAGTCGTCAAGCTAAAAAAAAAATTCGCAGATCAATGATCACCACCAGCTCGCTCTTCGAGGGCGTGCGCTCTTGCTGATGCGCTTTTTTTGTCCAGCTCGCTCACCTCGTTGTTGTTGAAAGATCGCGGACTGTCGGAGTAGATTATCTCAGAAGAGCTCTCAGCTGATCGTGAATGTCGGTTCTGTCGTTCTGGATCGGTCTAAAGAAGAACAGAGTTAGCCGTTTTTGTGCTCGCGGCTCAGTACCTGGTATATATCCTTTGGAACAGCCGCATTGCGACTTGTTGGACCGTACATTTTCATAAATCTATATTTTGCAAACGTGTTGGGTCGGTACGGGTTCACCAGTGGATTATACCTTCAAATGAGAAGAGAAACAAGCGTTAAAGAAAGAAGTGAAACGGGAAGTGGAAGAATTTAACGAAAAAGTGACAGTTTGCGATCATTTGCACGCGGAGAGGCAGCCAGAAAGCCGAAACGCATACCTAAACGTGAACCCGTCGGGCGGCGAGATGACAACATTCGAGGAGGAGAGCGCAAAAACAAACGATCAAACAAATTCACGGGGGAGGGCTGCCTGGAACGCGGCAAACCTGCGAAGCGCTGCTGCGGTTCGCCCGACTTTCCGTGGACCCTGGAAAGTATTTTGGAGTCTGTGCTGCATCTGTGCTAGTCGGGCGAGTTTCAGTATCGGGAGCAAGTGAATAGCGGGATACGGAAAATTGTTCTCCACACGGATAAGGTTCGAGAAAACGGAAAAAGGTCCTCCCTTCTGGAAGTATGAGGCCGTCAATCACAAACGGCTCTCACAGAATCGGGATTAAATCACTCTTTGCTTGAACCAAAATTGATCAAAAACAGAAAAGCGCGCAGCGCTGAGTGCCTTGGAGGAAAAGGCGAATATCCACGGTCGAAAACGAAGTGTACCAACCGCGCAGACGTCATTGGAGGCCAAAGAAGAGCGTAAATTCGGTTTTCAAACAAACGGTTGAGCGATGCGAGACAAGAATGAAGGAGAGTGAGCGAGAGAGAAGTCGCCGATGATGCAGGGGTCGATTTAGCGTGTGTGTGGTTCGATCGTATCGATTGCATGAAGATGATGGTGACGATGATGGCAGGAGGACTCGAAGTCGCTATCAGTCGCGCGCGTCTCAAACGTCACCAATGATCGGTCGCCGTAAATAAATGTGTGAAAAAGCGACCAGAAAATGCATTCCCAAAGCTTTGGAACCGTTTCGTCCGAGCGATAGCCAAGAGCTGTGAACCGAGAAGCAGCAGCCACGATTAGCCAGTGCAGGGATTAAGGACGAGGCCAATTTAGCCCCGAGGTCGCTTATCAGCTGATACAATGCGACCGCCGGACGTTGGGAAAGGGACAGTCAGAGTGCGATCGCGCCGGCGCCCGCGAATAACGCTTTCATAACGGTGGGCGGGATTTCCGATCGCGCTATCAGCTGTTTTGGAACACACGCAGTGACACAACGACGGCTGGTAATTGTTCAAAGGGAAGCGAACTTAAGAGGTCAGAGGTGGAAGGAATATTGCGGAAGACGCAGACGAACCGACATCGCGGGCGACGGCGCATTTCAAGTGGACCGTCGGGAGCGAGGAGTGTTTGGTGATTGAGTGATAGCAGCTGGTAGGACGATCGATGGTGCGATCATTGGTTGGCAAAACCTTTCCCGGCGCAGTAGCCGCCGCTGCCGCGTCAGGAAGACCACTGCCGCCGCCGGCGGCTCATCGCGGGAAGTCCGCCCGCCAACTACCAGGCAGTCGTCGTGGAAAAGTGTGCGGGCAACAGGGCGCGAGTGACAGAAACGTTTCGCAACCAGGCAAAAGAGAACAAGAACAGTGAACAGAGTTGCTGTTGCTGTTGGTGGTGCTCGTGGTTGCGTTTGTCGCAACTTCGGAGGCGACAGAGAACAGCGACAGAGCGACCAACTCGAAGGCACCAACTGAAGGCGATGTCCCGGCGTGAAGGCCGCCGAGGGCGACACTCCGCGTCATCAGTAGCGTTTTTCCGCTGCGGGCGAGCGCTCTCTGTGCTGCAGCCAAAGGGAGCTCACGAGAGCGGAGTCTTTTCCCCTCTCCGAAGTCCTTTCGTCTTTCATGTCCACTCTTTTCCGTCCGCTGCTTCCTTCTGTCATGCAACATTGTCGAGGCGACCGCCGGTGGTTGGTTGCCGCCGGAGAAGAGGCGCGCGGGAAACAAGTGGCAGGAACGCTGCAGGAGCGCGCGCCGCGCATGTGGTGGCGGTTAGAAAGTTCGTGGCCGATGTTCCGAACAACGGGGTGCAACGCGCTTACTTCGACCGAACTTTCATGCTTCGCGCGCTGGCCGTCGCGCCCTTTCTTTTCTTTTTTCTTCGTCTCATTCTGTCGTTCTTCTCCACCCCTTATCATCATCTTAAACAGCACCCTCCGGCGGCCGATGGACCAACCAACCGAACGAAGAACAGAAGGACCGACAGACAGACAGACAGACAGACAGAGAGACAGACCAACCGACTGCCATCACTTCTCGCGGCTTGTATCTGTCTTTTAAGTCCCTTCTTGCTCATCGTTCGGTCGGCGTCCGCCTATGTCGCCAATCCGAACCGATTCTCGACCCATAAAGACTTGCCCTTAACGCTAATCAGTAGCTAATCAGGCACCACTAGCTGCATTCACATTGCAACACTGCAAAAGAACGAAAGGGGAAGGAAACGACTTTGCGACGCTGGCGCGGCCTTTGAAAGGATCGAAAAAAGCAAAAAGAGAAGATGCAAAGTGGCGTTTGGAGTGTCCACGCGTTGCACCACGCACGCTCTCACTCAGAGTAGGCGGAGGGAAAGGAGGAACCCCGAAAGTGAACTTTAACAAAACAAAACTTTCCCGGTCGCTTATTCAAATGCGAAACAAGATTTCGAGTGCTGTGTAACGCCACGACGGCTGGCTGATGTTGCCGTGCAGAGCAATTGGCAAACTCGGAGGGGGAAACCGACCGGCAGAGCCGAAACGAGAGGAGAGTACTTCCCGTCTCCTGTCGGTGCTCCCAACATTTGTCTCCACCGCCTCTTCTCCTCCGACAAATCATTAGTTATCCTAAGACACTTAAGCGCACGCCGAAGCCACAGATCATAGCCATACGTCATAGACAGCGTCGTCGCTAACGGCTGGCAAGCGAGCGTCAATAGCAAGTGATCAAAATCAGTTCACGTCGGAGTTGACGAATTTGGAGGTTAAACACTTAACGGACTGTCTGTTATGATACCCCCGCTCATCTCCGGTTTCTGATCTTCGGACCACACCGCCATTCCTCCTCCAAGGCAACATCGGCCAGCCGATGGCTACCGTTTCCCACGCGAACCCCTCCGGTGTCATGGATGTCCTCAGCTGCAAGTGGAGCTCTTCCTTCGTTTGCAGCTAATTACCGAACGAAATCCGTTTCGCAGCAGCCGCGCACTGTTTCAACTTAATTGCATCCCTTGATTTTCCCTCTAATTGGGCCACGCGCTTCTGCCTCAAGCGGCACCCTTATTAAAATCGGCGCTCTGAACTACACTCGAAGTCACTTGCAAGAGTAAATTTCGCCAAAAGAGCGCAGTTCCGGTTTTTCGCCAATCTTCAGCTTCTTCTTCTCGCAAAACGGTTCTCATATATATTGCGAAGGGAATGAACCCTGAACTCAATAGAGGTTGCGCGGTTTTTTAAGCATTGTGCATGATCTGTTTGAACAACGTGGCCAACATGAAAAAGCTGTGTGCCGTTTCCAATGTTGCTCAAAAACGCTCATTTGGGCGTCCCCAGCGGACCGTTAACTCGTCAGATACAGGAATATAGCATTGTAATTAATTTGAGAATCGAGCGTTTGAATAAGAAAAAGGAACTTACTGTATCGGATCCAGGATTGGTTCTTCGGAGGTCTCAGTCGGGTGAGCAGAGGGTTGCTGAGGGACCAGGTGTCCGTCTAAGGGTCCGGAGAGGGAGACTCTGGTGATCTGAAGACCAAGGAGGAGTTGTCTAGAGAAAGAAGGCCAGAGGCTTCGGGCTAGGACGATCTGCCCGCACGAACGTTTGGCTGGCTAATGGCAAATCATCGCAGAGCAGGACACCATTTTCAGAGAGGAGGAGCTTAATCAAATGCAAAGGCGTGTTCTCGCGCGCGCCACGAGCGTGAGAGTTACCAGGAGGGGGAGGAGGGCAGCTCCGAGTTCGACTCAACTTAATCTCAGCGCCGGATATGAGCCAACACTTACAACAAGCAAGCAGCTTCAGGCGAATGCACCACGTAAGAGAGAGATGGAAGGGCCAAACCGGCGGAACGAAAGCGAAAGCAAGGAATATTCCCGCGGACAGAAGAAGTCGGTGGACTCTGGAGAGATAAGGAAATAGCAGCAGACCTGACGCAGCTCGAGCGTCTTTCTCAAAGGATCACCGTTTGAGGACAGCCAGGTCGGCTATTCCGCGTGCATTCAATTGGAACCGTTTTCAGCACCAAGTAAAGTCACCTTTGAGCGTGTCCCAAACGTCACCCGAATTGTAATACTCAGTCGCCGCCCCTCTGACCTCTGCGCTGCGGCTGCTAAACTTTGCGCCACCACAGAAGTGCTTCGAGATGACTGATAAGGATAAAGCGGTGCGACAGGAAAAGGGTCGTTGTGGTGCCACAAGGGTTACAAGGAATTGCGTCATTTTCGTTTTTTTTTGTTTGAATTGCACCGACCGGTTAAGAACGAAAATTGAAGATTCTGGATAGCATCGAAATGGCTTCTCAATAGGAATTCCGGATCTGGAACCAAATCCAAATCATCCTAAAACATATCGGTATTTGCAACCACTTCTCTCAATACAGGTACCCTTATTCCTAAAATCTAGCAGCAGTATAAAATCGAGCAGCGGTATACATTCTGATAATTAGTTTCAAGTCCATCAAACCCTACCGTCAGCCTCTCAACAAACACCGTTTGAATTGGCGACCCTCTACTGGGCCGATATATGCTTGGGAAAGTGGAACAGTACAATAGCTGATAAGAACACTCGCCTGTACAATTGCGCCGGAGGAGATAAACCCTCCCGCGTACTGTACTCCTTTGTGTCGGGGTGAACTGCTAGCGAGCGTTTTCGTTCTGCCCTTTACTTCGCTGACTACCTGACGACCACAG
>KN166486.1:0-48425 GCA_000757745.1 Steinernema scapterisci | reverse complement strand
AGAACCAGCGCTCGTTGACGCTGGCGGATCATTGCCAAACGGTTCTCTCTTTCGCTTCTCGTCTCTTGTAGCCAGATCGGACGATTCATCGTGTTCATTTGTAGCTTGCACAGTAGTGATCGACGTGTTGCCTCGATTCAGCTATGAGCCGAGGTTGATGCCGGAACGATCGAATTTGTTAGGTGGCTATTACTCTGCCCCCTTGAACCGATATCGCTCGTTTGTCGGCTGGTTGCGAAAGCCAGTCGTCGGGGCCGAGACTCGGTTGGTAGTTGAGATGATCGTTCGGTTCAGGTGGGCCGCAGCCGGAAGGGTCGATTAGGAGAGAGGAACATGTGACGCCGCGTTTTATGAGGCAAAACAACTTGAATCTTCAACGCCTTTTCGCAAATCGTCTCTCGTCGCTCTATTATTCGTTCTGTTTCCACTGACACTCCGAGCTTCCTTTCTGTCTGTGCTGTTCTTTTCCGCGAAATCGGTTCTGTTTTAAAGTAAGTTTCGATTGATTTCAGGATTCGTATCCGGCACCAATCATGAGCGACAACGAGGATCCGTACGCCGTCAGCTCTGATTCGGAAGACGAGGAAGTGCTCAAGAAGCCTCCTCCAAAAATCAACATCGAAGGTCGTTCAGTGGCCGATATTAAGCAGCTGGTTAGTTTGCTTGAATACTATTTGCTCTTACTTATGCATCCTCCATCGCCAAGTGTGCCCCGGTTTTTGTCTTGCTTCATTTCGTTTGTTTCTTCGCCGCCTACACCGCGGATTCGAGAGGTTTTCATCTCGCTCGCCGCTCGATCGCCTGCTTGACTGCTTTTCCGCCGCGGGGGCGGCGAGTGACGACAACAAACACAACACAACTGTTTCTCGGCAGTCGTGTTCGTCTTTCTGCACTCGACGACGTCTCGATCGAGCGCCGTCCAGCGGTATGCTGTGGCCCGACCGAGCGACCGGGTTCAGAAAGGCGATCTGGATGCCGCTGATCGGGAGACGAGATTGATTGAGATAAATCAGGGGGATGCCGCTGGGTACCAACGCAGAGAAATTGATTAATTGACGTCCATTCACCCTCGCTTTTATACGTAACTACAAATGCGAGTCGGATGCTTTGTTGCAAGCTCACAAGAAGTATGGTAGTCACCGTAATTTGGCATCATTTTTTGAAGGTTGGCGGATTTTGAATCTGAAGGCAGCATTTGAAAATTTGTTCAAATCTGAAAATCTGGTTGGTTTCGATAAAATCGAGGAAGTGAGAAGCATAAATTTTGGAGTGAAGAACTTCATTTTCGTTGACAAATGGCCTCATCTTTGAGAGATTTTCGTAAGCGAAACTGCTCCACGCCTCATAAGACTTATTTTGGTAACGGGTGTTATTTATATAGACGACGCGTGCAAATCGCGAAAGAAAATTAGAATAATAAATGTTCGAAATATAAAAATGCACAACAATGAATATATGTATTTTAATTTCGGTCCATTGCAGAAGGATGCCCTTGCCGAGACCAAGGAAGTCACAGTCGATGACAACCGCCGCGAGGAAATTGAAGCTTTGAAGGCAAAGAAAGAAGAACTCGACAAAATGAAGAAAGAGTTCGAGGAAGGCAAGGTTGCTCAAGAAGTCAGCGAAGAAGCCAGGGCGAAACTTGAAGAGGAGCGGAAAGAGCTTCTTGCCGCCACCAAGGTATTCATATTGAAATTTCAAGCGTATCATTGGGAACTTTAGGAAAACTACTCCAAATTCAAGGATCGTTTTGAGAAGATGGATGAAACTCTGGAAATGAACTTGGAAGAGAAACTTAAGTCAATGGAGAAGCAGCTCGAAGGTGTCGGCAAAGAGGCCCTTGCAAGCGCGAAGGGACGATTTGAGAATCCTCAGGAGGACGTCTCCGTTGAGCGTCAAGAGCAGCCGGATTATCAGCGCTCAGAGGCCGACAAGAAGCGTATCTTGAGCACGTTCACTCAGGTAGAATTTTTCAATGCATTTATTAAGGTTATAGTAATCACACTTTGGATTTATCATGCTTCCGATATGTTTGTCCGAATTTTTTTTCAATTCTATGGCTCTGTTTTGCAGAAGGAAATGACCGCTGACGAAGCGCCCAAAGAGTGCGCCATTTGTGGAAAAACCGTTTATCCGGTCGAACGCGTTTTCGCTAACAAACAGCTCTACCACAACAACTGCTTCAAGTGTCATAAGTGTGCGAAGAAGCTAACGTAAGTCATCTTCTGTTCAGCTCCAATTTGACTGCTATTAATGCATTTAAGGGCCACCAACTACAACAGCCACGAAGGAAAACTTCTCTGCAAGGTGCACATGATTGAAGTGTTTCACCCGGAAATCGCACAGTCGATGAATCCGGATACGACTGAGGAGGACGAGCGTGGAGGCGGCGAAGAAGACGATGAGTTTGCGGTCAGCTCCAAACCGAAGCAGTTGTCGTCGGATGTTGTGCGCTGTAAGTTCTTTTGAAAGATTGAAACAATAATAAGCGAAAAACCCAATGAAACTCTTATAACCCACGAAAAAAAATCTTTGGTTTAGATATAAACTTTTTTGGAATCCTTTATACACATGTTTTCTATCTAAATTGCCTGTGTGAATTGCATATACGTGTTGTGTTACACTTACGTTGCAAACTGTTGTCAGTTTACGATTGCAACAACAACGACGGGCGAGAGGTGATGGAAATCGTCGTAGCGGTAATGTTTAATTAGGGCATCAGAATGTCCGCCGCTCTCTTTTGGGAATAGGCACAGAAACAGCGATGTTGTGGCCTTGAATCGGAACGCACGACCGGACGGACAGCCAGCCAGCCGATGGACAGTGGTCATCATCATTTCATTCGGCTCCGCGCGCCTCTCTCTGCTCCTTCGTTCAGATGAATATCGCGCCGTTCTCCTTAATCTAATATAAGATGCGCAGCAGTTCTCTGACTATACTTGTACAATGAGACTTTGTTTCAGCGGGAACGAAGGTCCAGGACGACTTCTCGAAGATCGGCAGCTTGAAGGATCGCAAGGGAGACTGGGAGTCCTCTGTTAACGAAGCTATGAACGTCGAAAAGAAGACCATGATTGAGCAGGACATTGCCTCGGGCAAGGTGAAGGCGAACTTGGACAAGTTTGTCTCGGGAGCCGCGAATGAGGAAGAAGAGGGCGAGGAGGAGGACGTTGAACGAGATCCCAACATCATTCGCGAAGACAAGAAAAAGAAGCGGGAGGACCTTGACTTCAAGCAGGTACGATCACTCTCATGGTTGTTGTAATGGGAAACCACTATATTGTTCGGTAACTTCAACATTACGAACTACTTTTCAGGTTGGAGATATCAAGAACAAGTGGAAGACTGGCGATGTGGAAGGCGCAGAACTTAAAGAAGGAGCTGCTAAAGCCGACTTGGAGGAACTCAAGCAGGGCGTCAAGGTGCGTGACCGCTTCCAAGAACGCACAGGGGTCGAAGAAGCGGTCGAAAAGTCGTATGACAGCTCCCTCCTCGACACTTCAGGTAAGCAAGCATACCGCTTCCGTAGTGGCCTGATGGTATTTTCGGTTGTCTACTGGTGTCTTGGTTTCTTCTTGTAGGGGAGGAGGTACAGGAACAACCGGTGAAGGCTTTTCTTGCATATCTGAGACGACGATACAGTGGAAAATATTCACAACGAGGTATATGCGCACCCGCTCTGCACCGGTTGTTCCTTGTCGTTGGCACTTAGTGTTCGTTCCGTAAGCATAATACCGAGATCCAGAAAGCTTTATTAGTTGGCCGATGTTTTCTTTTCAGCTGCTGCTGAAGCACGCAAGTCGTTCCTGGAAGGCAAAGCGTATGAAGGATCTGCCGTCGAAAAAACCGCAATGGACGAAATTAAGTTCGGAGGTACGTGGGAATTGTCTGGATCGATGGTGATGGCTGCTTGTTTTTAGAAATGTCTTCGTTCAAGGAACGCTTCGAAAAAGGCGACCAATCTGGCCCCATCGAGAAGGCAGCTGTCGACGTCGACGTTCAGCTGGGCAACATCAAGGCTCAGTTCGAGAAGGTTTGTGTAACAAAACTGACTTTGTGTGGGGACGATGACTCAAATCGTTGTCGTCCACTCTTCCTCCCCCGCTGTTTTGCTTTTCTCCAAGCCAGTGGACTAATCTGAACTCATTCAGGGCGAAGACGACATGTCTCCAGAGGAGCGCGCCGAGCTGAAAAAGAAAGAGATTGAGGCCGAATTCCTCCGCTACAAGCTTGCTCGCAAGCTCCAAGCAAAGAAGGCCAGGGAAGAAGCTGGAGTAAGAATATCCTAAGCGATTTGCTTTGAAGTAATGGATCTGTTTGCAGGAGGCCGTCGAAGGTGGCGAAGAACCGGAAGGAACTGAGACCGCCGCTGAAGTGGGCAACCTTAAGGACCGATTTGAAAAGGGTCAGGCATCCGTCGTTTCCGATGGTAAGTCGTTGTACTTCTTGTTCGTACTGATGAGGTTATTCATGTAGCTGGAAAGACGCAGCTCGATGTGGAGTTCAAAATGGCCGGAAAGGCCCGTGATAAGTTCAAGGAGATTGATGCCAGCGGCGCTGCTCCTGTTGCGCCAAATCTTCAAAAGGTAATGGATTCATTTTGGAGCAATGTATTAAAAGTTGTTTACAGAACGCCGTCAAGAAGTACGATGTTCAGAAGAACACCAACGTTCCGGAACCCATCAATCGCCGTGTTGTTGATGATGGTAATCCGACTTGCATGTGTAGGTATTAGTCTAGTATGCTTTCGATTTAGATGAGGAACCGGAAGACGAAGACTTCGATGTGAAGAATTTGATGAACAAGTTCAAGAACATTGGAGAACAGTCGAACGTTCCCAAAGAGCGAAAACTCGAGGACTTGGAGGGCATGAAACTCGAATCCAAGAACCTGAAGCAGCGCTTCGAGCAGGCCGGTCAAGACGAAGATGCCGAAGCAAATGAACTTAAGAAGAAGGTGCTTGAGGAAGAGTTCAAACGTCTCAAGGGTACTTGCACCAATTCGTTCATGAAGTATTAGTAATACGTGTTTTGTAGAAGAGAAAGAAAAGGCTAAAGCCGAAGAGCAGCCCGAGGAAGAAGATACAGATATGCCGACTAAGGAAGAAATCCAGGTTGCGGCAGACCATGCTTCCAAAATGGCAGCGAAGTGGGAAAAGATTCAGAAGAAGGAGGCAAAGCGAGCTCAGAAGGGCCAGATGCCCACAAAGGCCACCAAAGTAAGTAACTCGAAATAGTCGATGTAGGGCAGCTCGTCCACCACGAAATTCTTTCAGGAAGAATAAGACGGGAACGGTTTGCGATACGGCTCAGACTTTCTCTAGTCGATGTTATTACAGATTGGATTTTGTGAAATGCTCGCCAAATACCGCTTTTTTGTATATTTATTTTTGCGATAAAAATGTGTTGCCCTGTGCAGAAAGTAGCCTAGGTACATTGCATGCGCATGACTTTCGATTTTTGACATGAGCTGCGCGTGAGAAACTAACCGTTTGAGTGCTTTTGTTCTCTCCCAACTAACAACACTAATTTTCGATGTCTGATTGTATGACCCTTTTCTCCGTAATAGCTCGGTGTGAATTCTTTACTAATCTCTTCTAGGCTTTCCGCTTTACTCCGTCTCCGAAATGCTTCAAGTGCACGAAGACGGTCTATCCAGCTGAGTGTTTTGCATGCTTCTCACAATACTATCATGTTGGCTGTTTCCGCTGCATCGTTTGCTCCACTTCCTTAAGGTTGGTTGTGGCTCCAGATTCTTGAAAGTAGAAATAACATTTCAGGCTTGACAATTGCCAGCAAGTTGGCTCGAATATCTACTGTCGCACACACTACAAGAGAGTGATCATGGACAAGCAGCCGGTATTCGCTTTAGATGAGAACGGAAATATCCCAAAAGCTGGCCAAGAAATACTTGCGTAATCAAGTATTTCCGCGGAATCCCTTTCTCAATTTGCCATAATAATTCATACGGTTGTCAACATTAACCTCATGCATGTTTTCCTTATTATCGAATTCACACCAGTATGTGAAGCATGTCAGGTGCCGTGCCCGAAACTCTATTACTTATCCTGTAACTTTGGTAGCACTTCTATGATATCAATGGAATTTATACAAATAAATCATATGTACACAGATCAGAGGACAAAGAAGGGGGCGACTAATAAAAGGAACAGGGATGGAAGGAGTGACGCCGAGCTGCTGTGGTCAGCAGGTTCTTCTCGGGGTGCTTCGGTCTCAGGCGACGGGGTCGTCGTCGCTTCCACAAATCTGGCAGGCAGATCGTAGAGCTTCTCACCGATCAGAGAGGGATTGATCGGCCTCGCAGAAACGATCGGGTAGAAGTGGCTTCCGAGATTCGTGTCGTGCACGTTCACTTCTAAAACACGCGAGAGTAGAATTCACGTGATGCACTGTTTTTCGACAAAATGTAGTTCGCGCTACAAGCAAAAAATCTGCGGGGTTCACTGGTGGAAGACAGGTTTCCGAGGTCGTTAAGGGGTCGTTGCAAATGGTGCAAAGGTCCTCCGCCACCAGAAAGTCTTAAACAGTTTATGCAGCAAACCGATTCACCTTGAAAGCGAACGGGTCGTTTAAGACAAGCGGCGGAAAACAAACGCGACGTGAATTGCGTCAATTCCGTTTTTCCATCCTCAGCTCTTCCCTGCCTTGCCTTCCCCCAAACGTGCGCGCCGGGCGCCATGCGGAGCCTCTTTCTGCCCCACTCAGCATCCCGGCAAAGGGTCGCGCCATCGGAGGTCGTACATCTATGCGTTTGTGCTCGGGAAGTCAAACAAAAAACACTTGAACTCCTCGCCGTGGATGGCCAAAGGGCATCCTTGTCAACAAATTATTACAGCACGCCGGCCGGGTCAGTCGTCCCCACTTACCGTCTGGCTGCGCGCTTCCAGTTGCGCCCATTATGAAGTATTTGTGATTCAAAGGCCAAATTTGTTCGCCTTTCGATGACATCTGGGGAATGATCTGTTGCGAGAATTGACATGTTAGACGGCCGTCAACCAGCCCTCCTTCGATGTTTTTGATCATGATGCCCGATTCGGTCTGAACACGATAGACTAGATTGCAGTGTACACCCGCTTCCTACCTGATTCAAGTAGATACGGTCGTTGGCTTTGCCGTGGTTGTACGAGTGGAACACTTCCGGTTCGCCACCTCCGAAGGATCCGGATGACCCGAGGACACACTCGGTCACAGCATCTTCGCCCTGAAATTCGCACGTAATCTCACTTGAATCATCAACAAATTAGTGTCAAACCATTTGGGCGTCGTGGCTGAACGCTATCGCGATGTACTGAAGAGGAACCGGCGGCAGAATGCTCTGGGCAACCAGCTGGATCCTGAGGGAGTTGGGCCCGTCCACAAAGAACACAACGGCGATAGTGCAGTCTAGCGCTGGATCACAGCCTGCGGGCTTGAACAGACATCCCTTGGTTTCGCCGCAGCCCTCCCGGCTCATCTGCTCAGCCTGCGTGGAGACTGCGAGCAGCGGGAGCAGTAGGGAAAGCGCCTTCAGAAGCGCCGCACGGGGGAACATCGTATGCCTGGGAGCCTGCGGGACTGAACACTGAATTAGTGCCGTGGCGGTCTGGAGAGAAACAATATAAGGAGCATTCACACAAGAAAACGAGCACCGGCGAATAAGGAGCGGAGCGTGAGTGTTACATCTTGCACTATCCACAATACACAATTACGTCAATCGCCACCCACCACCGTCAGAAACCGCAACTGTGAAGACACCACCCCCGCTCGCGCGCGAACCAGAAGACTCCGAACGAAGGCGCAAAGGACTATTCGCGGCACGGGTGGATCCTCTACCTTTTCTGCCGGTATCAGACCGTTCCCAAATAGCTTTCCTTATTGGCAAGCATCCAATGATGGTGGGGGAAGGCGGAAAGAAGGAAGAACGAGGTGCGCGAAGGGGAACCAGTTGGAGGCACCGCGCTCAGCGGCCGCCTTCCTGCCCTCCTCGCTTCCCATTCAGCTGAGCAGCTAGAGCGAGAACTGGGGAAGGAAAAGCGCCGGTAATACAGAAGCTGTTGTAACGTGGGGTGACCACCGAAACACCGAAAACATTCAGGACCGGGAGTACAATCGTTTTGCTCGTTACGCTTCGCTGGTAATTTATAGTTTATTTACTCCGGCGCCGTCTGAACACCGGTGGACCAACTTGGCTATCCTTGTGTGGAGAGAACGGTTCGGGCAAGCGAGTTTATATGCTAGAGCCTACCCAGAGAAAGTGGACTTGACGGATTAGCCGGATTAGAGCACATGAATTGCAACAAGATGCTCACAGAAGTCAACGATTAAATTATGCCGATTCACGTTTTCCTCAGTGCGTAAACTAGTTCTTGTCGCTCTCCCTGGCGCAGCTTCACGCAAGAACGCGCTTTATTTACTGTACACAAGTGGCCGACGAATGCATAATACGTTCTCCGAAAAATAAGGCGACACAATAAACAAAATCATAAACAAGTTCAGATCAGTCAGTCGATAGTTTGCTGGCGTCGGATCACCATTTGCCGGAGCGACTTCGTCTCGGTGGTCTTCTTCCTGTCGTAGACTCGGTCAACGTATTCACGAGCGGCACTCAGCTGGTTCTTGTCCAGATACTCCAGGAACATCGCGAATGTTTCGGGCTGATTGTTCACGAAGGAGTCTGTGAACGCTCTGAAGCGAAGAAAGTTAAGTATGTGTTGACGTCATCCGTCGCTGAATGAAAGGAAGAAGAACAGTTCTCTAATTTACTTAACTAATAATGATAGTTTGGGGAGCCGGTTCTCAGACCCCAAAAGGTCAGTACGGTGGTCCTTTGGCTCCGTTAGTTTGTTTGTGATGAACTGGCGCGTTAATCATCAGATGAACAGATCATGTGAACACTAAAAGATCGGGACTATCGGGAACGGCCAAAACTAGATACAAAAAAGATGGAGTTTACAATACTTGTGACCCGATGAAAATTTTGTTTTCTACGCGGAATAAGGTTCAGCCCCATTTTAAATTTTAACCAAAATTTGAAATATAAGCGCTGTATGCTCTCTAGAAATTAGGCGCCAAAATAGATTCTTCTCAGTGTTCTGTGGTGACAGATTTAAAGATCGTTTCTGCAAGAGTCGTCCTTTCCCAGAAACGACACCAGAACAGACAGGTTTTCTGCTGCTGTTTGCTACTTGCTTCAACAAAGAAGCTTGTAGAGGAAGCTTTTTACGAACAACAAAATGGTTGCTGATTGGAGAAAATCTATCGCTTCCTAATTGCACTCGTGTTTGAAAAGAAGCGACTCTAAAACAGCGATGAACGATATGCCGAGGGGCGACTCGACCATTCGGAGTTCCTGTTTTGATCTGAGTCCGGAGTTTGGTGTGCTTTTGATGAATCGCATAAGGAAAGTTGGAAATAACATCTGCACTTTGAATTGAAAAATCTGATCACCAAGCATCTTTCTTTAAAAAAGCAGAAAATTGTAAAATAAAACTGAGAAGACAAATTCACGCTAAACCGCTAGCGGGGAAGTAATTGCTAAAATTCATAAAGTTAGGAAATGAACTGCTGAATTGGAGCCGGAAATATATTCTGTTTTTCTTAGAACAACCCGTTTTCTTCCAAAAGAATTGAATGTTGTTCGCTGCTCCCGGCACTCCAATACACGAGACTGGAACCAACGAAGAGACTGCTTCAAGGACGCAAACATGAAAACAGCGTTTTTTCGAACTCCAGACACTGTCTCGACGTCGGTCGACGTGCTCTTTTGATGTTTCCCGATCGGACTAATCAAAGAAGAGACAAAGTACGAACACCAGACATGCACCCAAGCACAAAAACACCGTTCCTTCTCAGGAAATCCGATTCGCACGGGAATGAAATTATTGGACGGATTTAAAGCTAGGCAGGATTGATTCATCCTACTGTGGCGCAATCCATCTCTCTGCCAATCACAAGCAGCTCCCGCATTTTTAAATTTTCCAGTAATTCAAACGATGTGAGGTTATCGTACCTGAAGTTCTCCTTCGACAACATCGCCGATCGCAGTGAGCTGCACCAATTGTCCAAAAGACACTTCAACTTCCGTATGCTCTCGCTTTTGAGCACGTTATTGCCCGCATCATCCTGCAAGATTTACGATGCCGATAAGACGAGGCCGAAAGTTGGCGAAAGTTTGCTACCTCAAGCGTATGATATACTTTGTCATAAAAACTCGTCCACGTGATTCGTGCCAAGCCGATCGAGTTGATTGCACACAGGCGCGTGCAAAGGAAGCGGATGACCTCGCGGTGTTCGGCGTTGAAACACACCTTCTTCCAGTTTAAGAACCCTGAATTCGGTCGAGATCAAAAACTGAACATGCATGTTTGCGGTTGCGGGCACGCACCGATGTACTCCTGCTGCTGGCTGCTAATGCGGTCCCATAAGAATGTCATCAGTTCGAAGTAGCCGTTAACAATGGCGAATTGGAAAACGAGCGAAACTAATTGATTAGGCGACAGACCGTCCAGTCTAAAGAGTTTCTCCCACTGCACTTTGTCTTCGAGCACTCTGATCCAAAAGTCGTACACACAGTGCTCGCCAATCTGTTTTCTAAAAGTACACACAACTTGGCTTTGTTTCTGGCACCCAGAAAGATCCCTCACTTGAACGTTCGGAGTCGAATTTTGTCGAAGCGCATATCATTCTCCAATAGGTCTGTCATGGCATAAACGGAGGCGAACTGGAACTGCATCACAGGCCAATTGTGGCATTCTGTAAGAGCGATCTTCCGGGCTGTTGCGTAGTCGTCGATGTGGTAGTTGTTCGGCTTCCAGACGATGCAGTCGTAGAACATGCGAAGGTGTTCGCCTCGGTGCACGCGCTGTATATTGTTCTTCGTGTATCGGGCAGCGTCGTCCGGAAACATGTGCATGTGTTTCTCACCTGCAACGAGGATCATTAATTTCCCGGTGACACAAACATGGAAGACAAATTGCGATGACTTCTATTTTAAATTAAGACGGTAGCCGAGTGGCAGCCTGACAAAATACAGTAATTTGAACAGAGTTCTTCACAACTAAGATTCTCGATCAGTTCATAAAGCACAAAACATAACTTTAAAAGGGTCGGAAATGCGTTGTTGAAAGAACCTTGCTTAAACGTACCCCATCGTTGCACTTCACGAAAGGTCTCTCGCAGTCCCGCGTAGATAAGTTTCTTAACCTTCACCGGTAAATCAACTCCAGCCAGCCACTCCTTCAAACTTCGAGTCACTTCGCTCAGAAGCCGCCATCGAATATTGGCACGGAACAAAGCCAGAGCGATGGCCCGAATAGCAGCATGCTGAAGCGAAAGAAACCCTTCGTCTTCAGGATGTTTCTGTAGCAGAAGAACACTTGACCTCAGATCCATGGCAGTGCCAGTGGTACGTCGTCCATGTCCAGTCCGCACCCAACCACTCAACGACTCGCAGGGCGACTTTGAGAATTCTGTGAGTCACGAGACCGAATGTCCTGGTGGAATCCGAGAGTATTTATAAACAAGTCTTTCAAATCGGCGCTCGCAAGACGGGGAAACGCGACAGTCGTAACCGGAAAATTGAGTAAAAGCCGTCTCTTCGATTAGCCAACTAGACAACCAATCTTCAAAGCCAATTACTGGCGTTATCACTCGAGACTCTTAGGAGGCAGCTCGTTAATGCATGATCACGTCAAAGAACAACTGTTAGGTAAAGGAGTCCAATGTAACTCCGAGAGATCGGGTGTTGAGGACAATTCTTCACGCGACAGCGCTTGAGATAAGCGAAAGAGGCAAGCGGGGCTCGAGGAGCCTGAGATCAGGTTGCTCGAGACGACAGTCAGGAAGTCACTTACTCGAAGCGCCCACCGACTGTTTACCGAACACGACCGCAGTCAGCCGGGGCACCCGGCCAACAAGCATCATCCAAGATCACACGATCTCGACATATCGCCGATTATTTAAACGCGGTTGTTTTCCCTCCCTTCACCAACAGCAAGCAACACGTCACCGGGTGGATTTCCTCTCCCTCATCCACCCTCTCCCGCGTCCTCGTCGCCGCTGTCTTCGTTTTCGTTGTAGTCACTACGCAAAGTACACAATTAAATCATATTTGTTTGTTGCAACAAAAATACGGAGTTAAATAAATGACGGTTCATTCCAATTGAGCGTTGTGGTCGTCGAGGGATTTGGGAGTGAACGCTCCCGGGAGAAGGTCGCGAACCGTCGTTTTCACAACACAATTTGTAGTGCTCGAGACGAGGATCACCTGCAAAAAGAAATGTCAGCTTGCATAGAAATGGGTTTCTTATGTTGAAAACCACTATTCACAATCCCGCGTTCATTATTAGCCAAAAAGATTTCGTTGACCTTCGTGAACGGTGATCAACGAAAAGAGATGAAGCCCGCATGCATTATCAAATTTCTGGCGGACGTTAAATGTTCCGCAAGCGTTCAATTGTCAAATATCGTTCTTACTTCGTAGTTGCCAAACTCCACCAGGAATTGACGGCAAAGGCCGCACGGGCTTGCGGGGTTCTCCAGTTCGGTGCTGATTACGATCTTCGCGAACTCGCGATTCCCATCGGAGACGGCGCTGACCACCGCCGAGCGTTCGGCGCAGATCGTTCCGCCGTACGACGCATTCTCGACGTTCACTGAAAGACGCGGCGATTTGTAGTGTGAATTGTGCCCGCGAAAAGAAAAACACGCGACAACTTATCGAAACAAGGATGATTTATGAATTGCTGACTGATAAACTGAGTAGTTGTGAAGGAAAAGTCGTCGCAACTAATAAGCATCATGTGACATCGATTGATCAAGAAACGATCGCGGCTGAATTGTGTTTTAAGCTCGCTGGAAAATCGCCACGAAGAGAAGAGCATAGAAAGTCAAAGCGAAAAGCTTAAGACACTTTAAAATCAAGCTTTAACGGGTTGGAGACAATTATGCCGTTGAATGCGTTTCGAACACACTCGAAAGCCGTTGGCGAACAAAGCAATAAAACGTACCGCCAGTGAAGATCTTTCCGTCCTTGGTGACGAGTACAGCTCCGACGGGGAATTTGCTGTAGGGACAATACGCCTTCTTCATAACGTCCAGCGACAGCTTGATAAGGTCGGGTTCCTGGGTGGAGCATTGGCTGGACGACATCTCGAACCTGGAAAAGACACATTAGCACCAACGAAAGCGACTCGTGAAATACGCGAGGCGACTAGACGCGCTTGCCACGGTGGTAGAGGAAGCAAAACGGCGGTTGGTTTTGGCGGAAAGTGAAAAGAGCAAAACGTTTTGCACTATACTTTCGAAGACAAATCAGCGCTAAGAGACGAATGCGCGCCACGTTTCATGCAGTGCCCGCCCTTGTGTAAGAGCCGCGGAGGACAGGACGGACTGTCGGACGCCGCTGGATTTCGACGAGACCATGCCGACATAAAATATGAGTCCTCTGCTTTTGTAGCGTTCAGTTAACGACAACGACGACAAGACGGACGCTTGAACTGGAGCCGACAGTCATGGAAACCATGGAAACGAAACAAGAACGGCTCGTGTTCGTCACAGCGTTCCCAGGGGTCAGAGGTTACTCAGCACTGATCTACAAAAGGATTTGTCGCCGCACAAGAAGACACTCAAAAGCATTCTCTCGGGACTTCAGCGATCGAACACCACGGAGTTTTTGCATTTTCAAACAATTTCAGCAAACAGACGTGGATCTATAAATAACTCGATGAAGCTTCTCGGCCGCGATTTAACTGGAATTTTTTCAAAGTAAATCTCAGTTTTAAGAGAATTTCGGAGACCAAAACTATAAAGCGTTCTCCCACAACAGTTCGGCTGTTCCGGCTAGAATAATCGGATGGCGTCGAAGTAAATTTCGCCTCGAGGAAGACGTCTTTGGCATCTCGACCAAAGCAGCGAACAACGTGGCGTAAAATGTCACCCGTTCAGTCTGTAGAGGGCCAGAATGAGGGTACAGACAATGAATGAGGCAAGTGACACAGTATATGCATATGAATGGTAAGGAATCGTTATCCAGCGGTCTATATCACAGCCATACTGCTCGTCAGGAGGCTATACATATCAGCGAATATGACGAACCGCACAAAAATCCGGTGTGGAAGCCAAAGCTCCATGAAGATAGCAAAAGAGAAGGAGAGGATGATTGTTCTGGAGAGCCCTTTATCAAACACAGGAATGTTTAAAGAAGAGTAACAGTGAGTAGTTCCATTAAAATGCTAAAACACATTTCAAAGCAAAGAGCCGTTTGAAAACTGTCTAAATGCGTGCCTGTTAAAGGCGTTCAATTAGCCAGAACATCTGCTGCGGAATACGGTTTCTCTCCTTGAGAATTTTTCTGCTCTGCAGAGTTTCTCGATACTCATTTTTAACGTCTCGAATCCGGAGAAACGTTCGATGCATTTGTTATTAGCGGCTCAGAGAGTGCTTTTTGGAGAATCGGATGATGTTTGTTATCTTCAATCCGTCTATGCTCTCGTCCCAGTACTTTTTCGTAAATGTTGGAATATCTGTAACGACTCGTCCTTTCCGTTCTTAAAGAAATTTTAAGAGAATTCGGATTGCTAGACTGCGACGCTATTACGAGAAAAGTTGTTCAGGGCGACGTCGACTTCAGGATCGGAAAGTTGGTTGGAAGGGGTGAGATCGATTTTAATCTGTCCATGCCACCAATATGCGAAGGAGAAGGTTGCAGGTCGTCCGAGGAAACGATCTATTGGAAATAGAACATCACTTGGGATACAGAGGAATTCCCTTTGGCAGAAACCTTGCTGACCAAGGGTGTGTTAACTGAAGACGTCTTGCGTAGTCACATCTTTCATTTGCCGAATGTCGCGGTACTCTCATCTAGAATGTTCCGATTGGGCATTTCAGGAGTAGTACGTAAAAAGATTATGTCGTTAAAACTTCATTAAAAGTTTAAAAAGATTCATCGCAACTCATAACGCTGACTGTAAACCAAACACCAGCATTTACTCCAAATGGATTCTACTTTTATCTTTCACTAAAGAAGCACAATGCTCTTATGTAACTGCGCACAATCGTAAAGACTCGGATCACGCGTGTTATTTTCTTCCTCTGGGTTCCCTTCCGACTGATCAGTATCAGAATGACACAACTTCTCAAAAACTCAACATGTTTACAGCCTACCGATTTTTGAGAAATATTGCGTAGCCACCGCTAGAAGAATCATGCGGATTCTTGAAGCGGCTTATTCCTGCTTTCCCAGACTACCATTGACAGGAAACCTTTGTCGGTCTTCAAATGCACACACGGCGCTCGTTCTTATTGATGATAAAATCAAAGGAGTTGCGTGAGTCAGGTCGGGTCAGCATGGCGACGGTGTCCAATCACTATCAAAAATGATAATACTTCGGCTTAACCATGCAGATGTGATGATAAGACCATGTGGCGACTACAAAATAGTACGCGAAAAAGGAGAGGCGGCCTTTGTTGACTCCGGGCAGCAAAGCCGGAAACTTTGATAAGTGAAAGTGGGTGCGAAGTGTTTGTCTTAAAGGAATGTCAGTGTGGATGACGCGGGGTTAGGAAATAATAGCTATACTTCCATTTTTGATTTCAATAAAGCACATTTCTATTGGTGCAAATGTTCGGTCCGATCAAAATATTAATACCCCATTCATTCTTACAATTCTTGCCCGAGCATAGCGTCTTGTGGCTCCGTTTGGTACCAATGGTCATCAATTGCCCTGCGTATGCGATCATCTTCTCATCGGATCTTATTTGCTTTCAGAACCTACTGCAGCGAAACGTCTTGTTTTCGCAGCTGGCAGATTGTACGGTAGCCGCTGATCTGCCGCGGTGATTCACAGAGAACGTAGGTGATCAAAGATCGCTGCTTCGCAAATGTCGCCTCGCGTTTTAAACTTTGCCAGAACATTTGGTTCAAAACTGCTGAGGTGTACATATTGCTGAAGGGCTAGTGGACACCCGTTATTTGAATACTGATTTTTGGAGGCTTGTTTAGATGTCGATTTTTAGACATTTCAAAAGAAACATGTTGTGTTTGAACCATGTTTGAACCGTTTGAACCAAACCAGGTTTCTGGCTTATTTCTAATATTCTACTCAACTGAAGCCGAACGGCAGTATAATAGGAGGTTTTCGGCTTTGCCCTGTGTTTTCGGTCGGGAAAACAGAATAAGATGTGCGAGCTGTTGCGGCTACGAAATATCGAGCCTCCTCGTTTCGGTTACGTTCTTCCCCTTCACCAACAACAATCTCACAAAGTGTTTACACAGTAACATATGTGATATTTTCAGTGCGGGCACCACGTTGTTTTGATGCATGTCTCAGTTCTATCGATAGGGCAACTTAGGAAACGGAAGCGCCGGACTCTTCGGTGAATGAATCTGCGCGAAGACGCTTCTGAGTTTCTGGTCTTATCTCTTTGTCGTACTCGCCGTTCAGGGGACAGTTTTTTTCGTTCACTCGATAATCACTTCTTGTATTGTGATGTTACAACGGAGCCAGCCAGGGAGAGCCTGGCGAAGATGATGATGATCAGACTTTATTTATTCTCCTTTCGGTGCACTTTCTGCGTCGTGGACAGCAGCAGAGCAGCGTGCGTACATATTGATCAGCAGCAGCAACCGAACAGGCTGACGTAACTGAAGGCTAGGCACACGAAGGCGCAAATCCGACAGGCCTGTTTGCATGCCTTATGAAATCCACGGTACCGTTGCCGGGCAGCGCGATAAGACACTCACGCCGGTGCCTCGTGCTCGGCGTGCAGGCAACCGTAATGTGTTTCTCTGCCATTTACCCGACGGCATCCAGCACGCTTCTTTCCGTGCCCCTCAGCCTCTTTGCGTGTATTCCCGCTGTTGCTTCTCTGTTTCCCTGCCCCCTCTTCTCACGGCAATCGGGCTCCGCAGATAGTCTACAATCGCGGCTTGTGTGATGATCATCTCGTCGCGAGACGATTCTCTTTAGCTAATCACTTACTTGCTTCCCTTTCCAGGACTCAAGTGGACTGATGTGGACTGGTCCTTCCTCACTTACCTCTTCTCTTCTCAGCGCTTCCTCTCCGACCAACTCGTAAGTTTCAGTTTCTCTGACTTCCTTTAAGCGAATTAAGTTAGGTCGGGAAGCACTACCTATTCGACCCAAAACGGCAGCCATCTCCACGAACCCTCAACCTCTTCCATCTTCGACCAGCTCGGAGATACAGACTGGAGCTCCCTGGGCGCTTTGAAGAATCGCTCTGCAGTCAGCCCCTCATTCAACCCCTCGATCTACTCCAGCTACCTCGGACTTCTCCCCGCGTGCGATCTATTTGCTAATTCTGCACCAACCTCCGTATTCAGCGGTACGTGCTACTTCTATGCGTTCCCCAAGCGACCATAAGCAACGGCGGATTCAGTCACTCGCTCACGATAGTGATAAGCAACACCGTGTTATTGATAGCCGTTGCACTCGGTCGGTGATGCAATCATGTTTTTTGCTCGTTTATAGAAGCATGCAGCCAGCACGTGGCTTACACGCGATGCAATCCGGACGTCGTGCCGCGGGCCTCGATCTCGCCCATCGGCCCTTTCAACTACCTCGGCTTCGATCTCGCTTCGGTTCCGATGCCCTCAATAGTTCCAGCTCCTGCGGTCCCTCAACTTGCTCAAGCGTCTTCACCCCCGTTGCTCTCCCCTCAGGCTACTCCTCCACCAGTCGCGCTGTCTCCCCAACAGACGATTTCGCTTCTTCCACATGGAAACGAGATTGCCGTGAAACTGAAGAAATCAGTTCCCAAATGTGGTCACAAGATCGCGGCCGACGACAGCGACCACGAATGCGATAACTGCAACTTTCCTGAGTAAGAGCGACTGAATAAGACAATCAAAGCTTCTTTGACCCATTTCAGTGATGGCGGGAAAGTGGGTTCGATTGCAATCAACGATCTTGTGGATATCGTCTTCAAAACAGCACAGAAATTGAAACCTAAACTGGAAGATGGGGTTTCTCGAGAAAAGGCAGTTTTAGAAAGAAAGCGGCGGCAAAACAAGATTGCTGCGGCCAGATATCGCAATCGGCAGAAGGACAAGTGAGTTCGATTTCCAAGTTACTTCCGCTCACAGGGAAGACATGTTTTTCTTCCAAATTAAGGTTATTGAAAACTGGATGGAATGATTTTGCGCCCATTCAGACTCGTAAAAACTTTTATTTTGACAGGCGTTGATCTTTTGATTCCTGCTCACTTAAGCAAACGTTCAATATCGGGGTCCTTTTGAAAGAGCGCTACGACGGACAGGCAGCCCTTTCCACCGCGATTTGCCAGTGTTTCTTCCGAAAATGCCCCCCATCGCCGCCCTTCTTCCAGCAGTTGCCAGCGGAAAACTGCTTCGTGCGGTCCGGTGGAACCACATGCGCGGGGTACAAATGTTGTGACAATTTATTTTCCAAAGTACAGCCGTTCAGTGGTCTTCCTGCACAGCCGTTGCGGCCAATCGCACATGGCAATCACGTGGTCCACTAGCCGCGCTCGTGTCGCACGCGCAAAAACCCCTCAAACAACATAACCGCTTCGCAATCCTGAAAAAAAGATTTTGTTTGCAGACGAGCACAATTGTTCACCGAGATGAGCTCGCTTGCCGAGCGGAACGAAGAGCTGCGCGGGATGGCAGCCGACCTGGAAACCGAGATCACCAAGGTCCGCGAGAAACTTCTACGACTTGATCGACAGTAGGGCAGAATCGCTATTCACAAGAAACTCAGACAGACATACGTGTAATTATTCCATTCGCAGATAGAATTGTATTTGAAGAACATTTTGTTGCCTTCCTTGAATGTTCACATTTCCTCGTGTAAAAACGTGTACAGAAAATATTGTTTCTTGCGTTTCTGTGCGTTGAGTTTGGCAAACAGTAAGATATTATCCTATTTTGAACAGCGTAACAACTTACCAACTAACAATCTTTCAAACATTAATTCAGAGAGTCCCTTTCAAGTGGCACGAAGGATTCCAAGTTGTAATTTCCGGAGCCGTCGCAATACAATGTGTTCGTATTTTATGCCTTTTTGGCGCCAGCTAGGTCTAATTGTAACGGCTGTTTCCTCCCTTTATCGAATGACGCCAGAAATTGATAAATTATCCCATTGGACATTTTCCTGATGTTTTCTCTTATTAAATCGGATTTATAGCGGAATGGAGGGAAAGGGTGATGTGGGAAATGTTGTTTTTGTAATATTCACCGCGAAGAATTCGAGCCACAATGTTGTGCAAAGAAACGTTCAACTTTCGCCATGTATCCGGCCGGATTCTGCATTTCCGGGGTCATCATAAATCATTCCCGTAAAAGTCGAGAGCACCAGGCACCGTTGCTCCAGCTTGGATGACCTTTGCTAGAAGGTGTCGTCAGAGTTCTGAGCATCACAGACAGGACCCACACACTCACGCCGACCGAAGTTGCTTTTGCGCACGTCCTATCTGGTGGGTGGCGGAATACGTGATGAACGCTGTAATCGATTCAGAACAGAACGGAGCTAATACGTTTAATCTGTGGATTGACCAGTCAATCGAAGAACCGTGAGGAAATCGACGTTCACCCTTCAAAGAGAACCCTCAACTCTTATCTCTGGCGCTCAACAAAACAAAACCGTTCGCAAGCAGTGAAAGAGAAACTCATTTAAGGAAAGGAACTAATCTTTCCATTCCTTGCCTAGTGACGATAAGGGTGACAAATAGGTCCATGACATCAGTCTGCGCCACGAGCAGCTTTGGAAAGAACGGTGAATTGATGACTTTGCAGGACGA
This sequence comes from Steinernema scapterisci, assembly GCA_000757745.1. Taxonomy (NCBI): domain Eukaryota; kingdom Metazoa; phylum Nematoda; class Chromadorea; order Rhabditida; family Steinernematidae; genus Steinernema; species Steinernema scapterisci. The sequence continues at coordinate 28,647 of KN166486.1, read as the reverse complement.
ATGTTGCCGACAAAAGAACCATTTATCTTTGATGATGAAAACGGAAAGAGGATTGTTTTGAATTTATTTTCACTGCCTTAACTTCACCCTCAGTACTGCTTCCTTTAATTCGTAGAAATTTAATTTAATTCGTAGAAATAGAAATTTATTTTTTCAAGTCGGATTATTTTTTCCAGGTAATTGCGAACGGACACCAAATCCTAGGATCTCGTCTTCTTCAAATTCACCTAAGGTTTCTGACTTGGACAGACAGCCTTAACTCGTAGGTGGACTCCGTAACTCTGAACCTTTTGAAACCGCAATTCGTATAAGCGCGTATCAGTGAGGCACAAAGTTGATGATGCCTAGAAAAATAAACATAAACACCCCACAACATTTTCGCCTCTTTATTAGCTAGCAATAATTGACCTATGATATCAGCGTACGAACCAAAGAGAGGGTGATAGGTCTAGATGACTTTCTATCGCCATGAATCACTCATGCATCATGAACTATTTTCCAACCGTCCGTCCTTTCACTCCATGTTGACCGCGTATAAGTGATGTGGGGCTGGACATCCTATTATGACTGCCTTCCTACCACCCGGCACTGTCTTCTCCACGATTGTAACGCCGTGGAGTTCATCTATAATTTAAAGAATTTCACATCACACGAACGGCAGCCATCAACGCGAGGTCATACTTTCGCTATATTTGTCTATTAAAACGAAATTGAGAAGATGCTGGCGAGGATAGGAGTGGATAGAATGAGTTCAAAGCGACCTTTCCTTCGAGGCAACCACTCGCCCGACACATGAGATACAACTTATTCATACATTTGCCCATTATTGTACACTGCACACGTCAATCAAGCATCACAAAGGAGTGAAACATAGCATCTCAGTGAACAATAGTACGATTGATAAAACGTTCAGCATAATCAATGAACGGAACACGCTACCTAAGAAGTTCTACATGAAGTAGTCATAGCCCAACTCGTAGCACCTCTCCAAATACGTGCTGTATTTATCCATTAAGTGTATCACGGCTTCTAAATTCCTGGTGACGGCTTCCACTTGTGCATTAGAACAGACTGGTGCTACACTAGGTACGCGGATGAAGTGAAGCATGTCGTTGAGATCTTGAGCAGTTGCTGAAATTCAAACGACTTTGGTTGTATGAAATAAATATTTGAAAACTTACAGGAATAGCCGCTTCGCTTTCCAGGTCGCAGAGAGAGTCTTCCCAACGCAATCGACCTCTTTTCTGCAGTGACAAGCAACAAAGTTAGTGCGAGAAGGCTTAGAACCAACCGAACTATAAGCACACAGCGGGTCATGCTACCTGAAATCATTACAGATTATAAGAGAGGAAGTATGTCAAACAGATTCTAAACATAAAGGCATTGTTCTTAAAAGCTCGAATATTCAAAGACACATTAGAGCACATCCTTGTTAGGACTTCACTTCTAAAAAGGATCACAAAGGGATACCAGCTGTCAACAACTACTATAGTCAGCTTCCTAAGGCATCATCCCGCAGCCCACATGGCAATATTTGTTGCCATAAATTACCTATGAGCAAATTCCCCCTACCCACTTTCCCCTAAAAGGTGCACAAGCTTAAAAGATTCATGAGCTGTCTAATTCCAGGCCGCTAAGACTGACAATGGAAGCGTAGATAAACTCCTCTAAGGACATCGCATGAGTTGCGCAAAGTTGCAAACGTCATCTTCAGGGCCGGCACAGTTGCTGCTGACAGCCCAGAACCACCCTTTCTGCAAAATGCCGATACAGGAAAACGATGGGCGGAGTTGATGAAGACAATAACATGTATCACGAGAAAGGTGGAATGTATTGGCTCCGAATAATATCAGGAGGCTGAAAAAAGATTGGTAAATAAATTATGACAATGTGTGACGATGAGAAAAGCATAAAAATATAAACCGAATTTATTTTTAGGTTGTTAGCGACAAAAAGCGGTAGCATTCTGCACGCATCTAGGACTAACGTCAGTCGGGCACTGTAACCTAAACAATGGGCCATCGCCATTGTCCTTCAGGCGATTTTTCAACGAGAGGCTCCCACGCCTTCGCCTCGATAATAGTGCGTACGCACTTCAGCTCATACTCAGCCTGGAAAGAAACACGTGGGATACAGTAAATTTTTCATAGCAGCTACCTGCTCGATGACTTCTTCGATCTGGCCCATTCCGATTTTCTCTTCCAACTTAACAATATCGTTTTCCTACAAACACATTAACAATCAGCGCATATAACAGGAGGCCAAAAATCCATCTTACCTCTTGAACCAGAGCAAGACGGCGCTTGACGATTTGCTCAGTATATCTGCGATAAGCGGCGTTAGAAGGAACTTGCTCGAGGGCACGAAGGATACGCCCGTAGACGACGGTGAGGGCGCGGTGAGGATTCTCGTTGACGAAAAGTCCGGTAAGACCAGTCGTCTACAAAGATAGATATATGAGACTATAAATGTTAACTGCAATTACCTTTTTGTAAAAGTCAGGAGAAACCTTGTTCTTGTTGTGGAAGCGGTCCAGGTAGGGGTTCTTGTACATGGAGCAAGCGGGAACGATGGTGGTTGATTTCGGGACAGCAACTGCACCCCGCAACAATCTGGCAGCCATGACCGACATTCTGAAAATGCGCAAAAATAAATGTTGCATGTCTCACGAGTTAACTGAACGAACGGAAGGACATAGTTATATCTAACATTTCGAAAATAACACGTATAATACTGGCTTAAGGAAATGTATAGCTAATCACATATTTACACGATGCTAGAAGCGAAGATCTGCCGAAATAGGGAATCTATGTGGGACACTGAGCTCAAAATCCGTGCCCACCTGACAACAAGAGCACGCAGAATCCACCGGTGGAGAACTTGGTGATGTAATCGTGAATCCACACGCTTCTTAAGGAGTCTTCGTCACTATTCTTCTCGGAATGAAGCAGAAAGCATTAGTAGAACAGCGCAAGATGGCGACAACGCAGACCGTTTCAACAACAGTCAGAAACACGCTGTTCGTGGCGGGACCGCATTGTTTCCCAAGTGCTCGGTCTAAGTGGTTCCGAAGGACAAAAGCTGTGAAACTTCCATGACTAACTGAATTCCCAAACTTCAGCTGCCGTTGGTTGCTAGTGTATTGAGGCTCTTTTACCTGCAAGGCCATTCTGGTATGAACTTGCGTCAGTTAAACAAGTTAAATACTTTTTTTCAGTTCTGCACCGATTATTTTGCTGCGGAGCGCAATTTAACTAATATTCAATTCAGCGTTTCGAATTGGGCTTGTTTGCGAAACTGACTGCCATCGGGCTACTCGATGAGCGATGAACGGGAGGGCCAACTTAAAAGGAAGACTTTACCCGTCTGGATAGCTTATCGTTGTGCATCTGTTCACGCGTTACGCGGAAAGTCCTTTGCGAGAGGGCGATCTCAGAGCGGATTAGCCACGTCTCTCAAGGAAATTTCCTCCTCCATTCTCTTCGAGTGTACTCAGGGTTGAAGCATTTCACTTCTTCTCATTAGTTGTCGTCAATCCCAATCTGTTAATTATTTCGTTTTCTTTTTCTTTTAATTCGACAAAAAGTCGCTTTTTCTGTTGCATGAATACTTTGATGAAAATGTGAACGAAGATTGCCTGAAACATGTTGGCCTTGTTTGTTTCTGTTTATCGTTCCTACCAAACTTCGTTTCTCCGTTTCGCTTCCCTTGCAATCGACCTTTACGTGCTCAACTCCTGGAGGTGTTCGTATTCTCTTTAGAAAACTATTTTTGGTGTTTCGCAAGCTTTTCAGTTCCAATGAACTCGTTAACATCCCAAGCACAATCAAGTTGTTTATTTTGTTTCCTGTTCGCGTCAAACTTTCAAAGTTTTTTGGTGTTTTGAGGTTTGAAGTATTTTGATTGCTAAATTTATTCGAACAGTTCTCCGAAGGGCAAATACGATTCAATTTAAGGACACTTTCACCACTTTTTGAGGCACCGTTAACTAGTATTTACATTCGTGTTATTCTATTCGGACTAGAATGAGAACGGGGCTACGGCTATCTGGATGTAGGCTACGTTGTGAGCAATCATGACGTTCGTTCGCGACTTCGTGCGGATGTTGAGCTTGATCGTGATCTCGAGGGGTCCTTCAATGGGTCGAATGAGATTGACGATTCCTGAACAAGTGAGTAGTGTGGATTTTATGGTCCTGGCATGAGAGTTTCCCACCGATATGATCACGTTGCTCCACTACAAAGTAATGCTTCGCGTCGTTTTCGATTTCGTATTCAACCGAGAATGGCATGTGCATCTGCGTGTGAATACGGGACACTTCAACCGGCTTGCTGACCGCGGGCATCGAGGAAATTGACCGAAACTGGAAGAGAATCTCCCTGGTGATATTGTTCATGCATTCCAGGTCGCTAATGCTGCATTTCTTCAAACACGAGTATCCGTCTTCGACGTTGCTGAAAGAAGCTGGTCACTTTTTTCGCCGTGCCTCCACTTACTTTTTGTAGTAGCTGTCGTAGACGAAGTTTTCGGGACATTTCATGTTACGGCACTTGAAGCCTCCCATCGTGTTGATGCACAGGGCTTCTGAGTCTTCGCAGGTGTTCTCGCCACATTCGTCGATGTCTGGGAAGAAGCTTATTTTCAGAACCACACGCAACAAATCCCCAACCTTTGCACCGGAATCCATCGGAGTCCAGATCGTATCCCTGCGGACAAGTGCACTGAAAGGAGCCAGGAGTGTTTGTACAACCGCCCATGCAGGCGTTGTTGCCTGAAGCAAAACTTATTCCAGTCGAGATGATCCCTCAGACACTTCTCACCTTGGCATTCGTCGATATCCTGACAAGTTTTCTTATCCCCTTCGTCGAGCTTGTAGCCGGCTTCGCAGTCACACTCGTAGCTTCCGGGTGTGTTGGTGCACTTTTGGTGACATTTGTGAGTTCCAGTGGCACATTCGTCAACGTCTAAAAATTCTGTCACCTGTGAAAGCAACATTTACGAGACCACCGACCGTTGCAGGTGCGCCCATCATTGCCCAGGAGGAAGCCTGATTTACAGTGACACTTAAATGACCCGATGGTGTTCTCGCAGTTGGCGTGCGGCGAACACATGTGGCCCGCAAACGTTTCGCACTCGTTAATGTCATCACATTGTCTGGTCTGCAATCAAAGCCCAGAAATTACTTCCGCACCAATCCACTGTCACTCAACTCACCCTCGAGTTGAACTGGAAGCCCTGAGGACACTTGCACGTGAACGATCCCTGAAGGTTCACGCACTGGCCGTTTTCGCCGCAGGTATGCGAGCCCTCGACACATTCGTTGATGTCTGGAATTCAGTTAAAGTCCGCTTCTTCCATTGTTTTGTCTCAGGCCCAAGCGGAAAAAATCTTTTTTTCAGGTAATTTTTGTTTTTCCGCTTGGATTGATTCAGACGCCACCACTTGGACCAAAAATCTCATTCCTGGGTTCATTAATCTTGTGTTCGATCCAAAAGCAGTTTGTCATCCTGTACCTCCATGGTGATGTTTTGGGGTGGTCGGCGCTGTAAAGGAAGACAACGCCAAAGGATATAAAATATGTAAAAAGGGTTTCGAAAAATATTTGCCACCATCGTCCTTTGAAGCTAATCACTGTTTACTGGTGTCGGTCTGCTCCCTTTATCCGCTGCCGAAGGACGATGTTTCCAAATGTCGTTACTGACGGAATATGAATTATCACCGCAGCTAACGGCTGTTGTTACAGCCATGTCCGAAAAACACTTGGAAATGATTTGTCGATAAAAAATCATGTTTTCAGAACTTCTTCTTTCAGACATGAAAACATCTTTCTCTTCCTGACCTCGGTTTTTTGAGAGAAAGGGGATATGACACGTCTTTTGTGTTTTTTGTCGAAAGTTTTTATAACCGTGATTGATGGGCTAAAGACGGACTCCCAGGGAACATATGTATCTTTGTTAAATTGTTGCTTTTCGCAGTTTAAATGTTGGGGAAACGGAAGTGTGTGTGCCCAGCAGCATCCCCGGACTTACCGACGCAGACTCCGTTCGATTGAGCGGCCCGGAAACCCGAAGGACATCGGTCTTCCTCATCGACGCATCGGTAGGATCCTTGAGTGTTCACGCACACTTTTCTCGCCCCGCACCTCCCCGGTGCTTCGCACTCGTTGATATCAACACAGCTGCCGCTGTTCGGTAGGTAGCCCTCCGGACAGTCCACGGGGATGCACTCACCGGTCCGAGGGTTCTGGATCTCGTTCCACGAGCACCGCTTCTCTACGCACTTGTAACTTCCATGGCTGTTTCGACAGGTCTGCAGCGTCGTGCACCGATGCAGTCCCGCGGCGCACTCGTCGATATCTGTAAGCAACCTGCTGCAACTTGACACTATTTGAAACAAGCGATACTTTCGGCCGAAATCACACATGCCTAGTTAGCTTAAATTTCTTCGAGAATTCCTTCTGACACACTCACCTTTGCAAACCCCCTTTCCGTCGGCCTCCCAAAATCCCGGGGCGCATTGTGACGCATTTTGAGGACGAATTTGTTGAGGTTTCTTCTTCTGGATTAATTGGCCAATGTCGTTTGAAAAAGCTGCGTTTTGAATGGGCCGAAACTCGGCGGTTGGAGCGGCGGACATGAAACGGAGGTTTTTGTCTCCTTTCGGGTCGCAACGATACATTCCCCGCTTAACGATACAACGCTCGCGGTGCTTCTTACAGTATGCTCGCTCGTTGAGAAAGTTGCACTCCTCGATGGCTGAATGAAGGACTCTTGAAGAAGTTGCAAACTGAGGCGAAAGTAACAAGTTCTAGTGTGACTGAAGACCCTTTGTTTCCTGAGTGGCCAACGTCATGCCGTGTCAGACTCCCATAAGTCTTAGTTCCTCAACCCAGAAGAGATCGATTACTTCATTTTGTTTAGTCTGGTCCTTCAGCGCCGAAAACATTTGTAAAGTTCTCAAGTATTAAATATAGAACATATTGAGGAAGTGAAAAAGATGGATTGGGAAGCGCTCAAAGACCTTGTCCCCCAGACGTGTCTCACTCGTGCTGAATCGAGACGTTCCATTTCGCAACTTGGACCACTTTTAAGTGGGTAATATAAAAATAAGTTTCCCCCGATTCCGGAAGAGGGCCTAATTTTCATCTTAGAGGTTCCCATTTTCTTGCGAAAGTGCAACGTCTTTTTTAAAAGCGAGTCCACCAGCTTCGCCAAATTCAATTTTGAGACTTTTTGTGTTGGCACAAAAACCTACGGATGCAAGTGAATCCATCGGGGGCGAGAGTGTATCCCATCCGGCACGAGCATTCCACCTCTTTTCCGCCGCGGTCGTTGCACAGGTGTGAGCACGTAGATTTCGCGCACCGGTCGCGGACGTGGCGTCTCGGGGACTCGAAAACGCCCCGAGTTCGGTTGCAGCACACGTTGAAGGTTTGAAGACAAGGGGCACTGAGTTGTCTGGAGGCGACGCAGGGTTCGCCCTTGGCCCTCAGGTCTTTCGCCATCATGCAGCAATCACAGCATTCCTTGAATTCTCATGAATCATGTTTTCGTCGTGTCTTCGCTACCTTTTCAAACCCTCCGCCGATTCGGTTGATTAGCGCAGGGCAGATTCCATTATTCTGGGCCAGTTTCCGTCCCCTCTCGCAACTCTGATCTAAGAGGGCGCGAAGACAGCAGACAGAGTTGGCGCGGCTACAAAGCAACGAGTTGCCAAATCCGTCCTTCGAAGGGTTCACGCAATTTTCCTGCTCTCTAAAATGTCTCGCGCCAGCCGAGCAGCATCTGAAGATTTCATTAGCGGTGGACGATCCTAAATTTAACGAATTTGCCACACAACACTCGACAAACAAGTACTCACCGATGAGGAAAACAAAGAGAAGTGGGACAAGGCCCATGTTGCGACTCGCTGGACCGAGACTGGCCGAAGTGTCTCTGAAATGGGATTTTATACAGTATGAGGGAACGAGTGAGGACGGCGCGGGGTCGTTGAGGGTTTCTTTTGCATTGAGCACGGGCAAAAACCAAATCGCGGTGATCACACGCACACTGTTTTATGGCCAAATGGATCCCAAGCGCCGTCCTCGCCTATCTCGCAACATAATCGCCTTCATAAAACGGCGTTCGTGGCGTCTGTGAAATTCTGTGCAACTGACGCTCACCTGGGCAACGCGCTTGCTTGCTGTAAGATCCTTGAATTTTTAGTTGGATCTCGGCAACGGCGGATCAGTTTACACGCGACGTCACGCGACTCCCCGAATCTCATAATCACCCTCAACGATGTTCCGGCGCACTATATTGGCACTCACACTTGACTTCGGTGGCTTAAAAAAACTATGAGCTTGGGGGGCAAACGGCACTTTGGAGCCGCGGCCGGTCAGAGTGAACGGCACAAAAAGGTGGACATCCATTGGCATTGGAAGCACATCTACCATGCGCCTACGCGTTAAATGTATTTGCTTTTGGATAGCCAGTAAAGTTTACGACCTGGCCGATGGACTGATTCTAGGATTAGTCATCGGCTGTGATCGGCGGCCGGCAAATGAGCGTGTCCTAAGGATATCCAGTCAGTGAGCCGAGATACCTGAATTACGCTGAATTCCCTGTTGACTCAATTTGCTCTACAGGAGACGCAACCATTGGTTATCCCTGATTTATCCCCGAAAAGCTTCTGAGACAACATGTTGATTTCAGTCGCTGAAATATTTGTTTTCCACACAAAAGTTTCGCCAATTTCCACTCCGGCCGTACAAACAGTTTCACAACCCTTCCTTGTGGAAGCCGACCCGAAATGAGCAACTGGGTCCATAAACAAAGTACGTGAAACTCCATTTAAATTGGGTTAAACGGCCACACCACCGGAGATGTTGTTTTTATATATTTTCCGAATTTGCATTTGTTATGCCGAGCGAGAGACGTCATGTTTGCAAAATAATCGAATCATGCGAATCCAGAAAAAAGTATCTGGCGAGACGAGCCGAGAAGAATTTGGCGCGAGGAGGACATCCGGTGGTCCACCAGCTTCCGTAAGATATTTTTGAATTTCGCTTTGAATTCATTCTTTCGTTTCAGCTTATCCATATGTCTTCTTCTTGGTGCAGACGGTCGAGCCCAGGCGGTTCAGACGATACATTTGTCCAGGTTCTGAGAAACTGTGATCGATTTGTAGAGAGAGAGAGAGAGTGGCAATAAGGAAGACAAATCACTGTTTGGCCCCGGGGCCTAAGTTTCAGGTGCCTGCACATGATCCCTCAATCTTGTTTGTCTCTTCCAATTTGTTTTTAAACTTTTGGTCAATTTCCAAAAACTAATTATCTTACGTGGCGCCACGGAAATCGCCGTCATCACGAACGGCGATTGGCAGTCTGGGCGTGTGGCCACGCGCCCACTAACGCTAATGATCAGCCTGTGTTCTCGCGTGCAAATAGTTTGTTTAGTCCTAAACTTAGCAGTGGCACGTTTTTGTCTTGTTTTATTCCGGATTCGGCGTTGTGTTTTTGCTGTGAAACTTCTTGGCTCCCCGTTTTCTCCTCTGTGTGTAACCATTTGTGTGTAAATTAGCGCATTCCAGACAACCATTTCTTTGTCTCGGCAATGAATTAATTGTACCAAATGCGCAGTCAGCGACCCAACGGCGGAAACCATCAAAACAGAGACGTCTTTCAAGATATTATAGACGTTTCATGTGTTTTTCTCTCCTCCGCGCCCGTGGTGCGCGTTTTGTGGTTTGTAGTTCGTCTACTTAAACTACCGTATTAACACATCAGAATCGGCACTGCCTTGGGTGTTTCCGCTCGCATTGGTGCTAAGTTATGTGAGCCATTGGCTTTTGATAAACGACTGATTCAACGACAATAATCTAAGTGTTGATGGGCCGAATGTTTATGTTGTAGGCTGTCAAACTTCGTGTTTTCGCTTGTTTCGTCAGCTTGTGTTCGCGTGATTCCTTGACATTCCGGGCCACACACACATGAAAGTTAATACCCTGCCCGGAAAGCCCGCTCTGATCAGATTTAAGGTGTTTTGTCTCAGCGAATTTCCCACGACGGACATCCGGATTAGCTTTTTGGGCACATCAACCGGCGGCCCTGCGACAAACCTTATTGGTCTCGGGCGTCTCAGCGCCTTTGGCCGCCGGAAGATCTGCATATTAATGTTATCGCGATTTTTATGGCGACGTTTTTTTTCGGTCTTGTCACTAGTGAAGTAGCTCATGACATCACCTAAGAGATATAAATGAATCGAGACCGGTCGTAATCGAATGAAATGTGGCCCCTGCAAAGACCTATTGGGAGTGGCCGATCGTTTTGGCGAGATTTAGAGAGTCTAATGGATATTATATGCGGAGGAATCAATGGCCTATGATGATGCATTTGCTTCAGCCGGCGAGAGATGTTCCTAATGGCCCGTACCGAGCAACCGGCCGGGCGAAACCGGCTGAGTGCTTGTTTCTGGCTTCGAATTTCCCGATTCACGCATGTGGGCACCGTAAGGAAGCCGGAGCTACAACCACATGGCGGTTCTTTTGTGGCCGCTTCCATCAACATTTAGTTGTGGAATCTTACAGCTGACTGTCGCTCTAAAAAGCAGCCATTTAGCACCCCGGCATCATTAACACTCACTCATCTGTCCCGAGCGGGCGAGCGAGTGATCGCGCCTCGCCTGAAATGATTATTGATCACCTCAAGGGCATGAATTTGACAAAATTTTTACGGATGAAAGATGGAGGGAGGTGTGATAAAAAGAGATCTCAGTCGGGCACGGCACGGAAGGCTTGAAGGATGAGTAAGGGACCCAGTGCTGAGTGAATATGTAGATGAAAATGAGTGTAGCCCGTTCCGTGACGCCTCGCTGATTGACTTTTCATTTAGTCAGTTTTACACATCACCTGATGTGCTCCGCATGCTGGCTTGGCACTGGTTTCTATCAGGTTTAAACTATCCGGCTCTGATGAGGGGTCATGCTCCAGTCGGTCGACAAAAGCGATTCCCCTCTTTGAATCCTACTTTTCCACTTGCAACATCCCCCCGTGTGTCTTATTCCTTAAATCTAATCACAATAGGCGAAGCTATATCATTTGATCAAATTTTTATCTTCTCTGAACCGCACTTTTTTCGTGTCTCCCGAAATGGAATTAGGATCTAAGAATACATGGGCGCCACACTGCAAGTAACTCAATTGATCCGAGAGGGAATCCGAGTTGTTCGCGTAGCACGGCTAGGGCGGTTCGTTTGAAAAAGCCACAAACGGCAACTTCGCCTCGGCATTTCTTAGATGAGGGTTTCGGAAGCCAGCGCCAAGGTCCGAATCATGTACGTCGTCGCGAACGTCTCCCACTCAAATAGGATTCTAGCGCACAGTCCTCTTTTGATGTTGCTTGTCATATTTAGCTCAAAAGAGATTATTGTGACAATGAGAGAATGTGGAATGCGGATGTTTTGAGGCGGGATGCTCAGCGCGGCGTTCCTGCCTGCTGTGGGTGTGGGTCTTAATGGGAACCATGTCATAACCGCTTTTGGTTGACTGCCTGACCAAAAACTGATTGCACGTTTGGCGGCTAGACGTGTGGTCCGCCGTTTCCGTTTTGAGGCCAATTTGATTAGGGGCCCTTAACTCATATCCGGACTTGGCGGGTGAAGTTTGTTTTTATACAGCCTCCTTCACACTCCCGCGACATGTTTCGTTTCGAGTGGCGCGGCGGAACTTATGCATTTTGCATTTTTTCCCAATTTCCAGCTAGCAGAAATCAACGCTAATTCGATTCTCATTTCGGGAGTTGGTGTGGGGCCGATCAATCTCATTAAGCGATGACTCGAAACACATCACAGCTCAAGGCAACAGAAACAAGCGGCTCCTCCCGCGCACCCATCGCCTCCCGTTATGCATCTCGCTATTCAGCCTGCTATGATTTTTTGTCCACATGTTTCTTCTGCTTTTTCAACACCACGACTCCAACCAAACTCGGTTCCGGCGGAATCCTGTGTCCTGGGCGTTTGTTGTGTCGTCGACAACGCCTCCGACTTCCACCCCTAAACTTATTTATCCTTATTCAGCTTTATTCTCCTCGCATTAGTCCACAGAAGCAACAACTCTTTTTATTATGGCTGTTTCTGGGGACCGACCCAGCTTTGATTTGTTCTCAGACCACTTCACCGCTTCTTCGATCACCGCCCACCCTTCTTAAAATGTGCCGTTCTCGGTGCGGCGGCCTAATTGTTCTCGTAATGAGTGTTAACTGTCTTTTTCCTTTCAAGCTCTTCTCCGGAAGCGCTCAAATGAAACCAGCGCGTGTACACACGCACCTTCTCCTTCCTCCCTGCACGGCGGCGTTACCCGACGCATCTTTTAATTACACCCAAGACGATCCCGAAGTGCCGGGAAGGCATCACACCAACCACCCAGCCAGCCAAGTAACAAATTATTGTTCTTTCTTGAAGCACCTTAAATTGTCTGAGTGCGGAGCCAAGAGTCGCGCCGTTCTCCCGACTGTCATGGCATCATCACTTGTCTCGCGCGTGATAAATGTCTTTGCATAATCTCTTATGTAATCGACCAAAACAGTATATCTTTCCGCGTTTCTCATTATCTGCGGCAGCGTTTCTCGGCATCTGCGCACGCCGTTTGATTGGTGCGACGTGCACTGACGGGAGTGGCGGTGGTGGTCTCGTGGAGGTGGTGGTAAAAGAAAGGAGGAGAGGGTTAGTGCATTTCGACGCCCCACGGACGCGGCCCAGAGTCACCGTGTTGTTAATTGTCTGCTCGATCATCTGCCGCTATTTGAAGTCTTCCGCCTTTTCAGATGGATCCAGATTTGGGTGCCGCAAACGTGACTACCGAACTTGGAGTTGCCGCTGGAACAAGCGCCTTTGTCGGCTTCGCGGATTTGAACTCCTCCACGGTAAACGCGACCGAGCTGCCCGAACACTGTATCTATGAGCAACCTCCCCTCACGCACGTCCGCTTCTGGCTGGTCACAGTCTTCGGGAGCGCCATCTCCATTATCAGCATTGCCGAGAACCTATTCCTGTTCTTTCTGTTCGCCACCAGGAAGCACCACCGGACCACCTACAACATGTACATGATGCTTCTCGCCTTCTTTGACGTCTTCGTCAGCACCGCATACATCTTTCTGATGTCGATGAATGTCCTCTCCGACTACCTTGAGTCGCTGGTGCTCGTCAGGATTTGGTAAGTGCATCTTATAAACATCTTCGTGACGCCCGCTCTCGGCCTTCTCATAAATTTTCATGTGTTCTCCCAAATTTACCAGAATTTTAAAACCATAATTTTACAACGGCTGATTCCAGGTTCTGGTACATGGTTCCGATGCTCACTATATCTCATATCGCCATGACGTCGTCGGCGCTTATTATCCTGGCTGCCACCTACGAGCGCTACTGTATCACCACAAACTCGAACTTCCTGTCGGTGGTACAAAGGAACCGCAAAAGAATTGCGGCGGTCATGATTCTTCTCGGAGTCGTCAGCAAAGGCTCGATCTACTTTGAGTTCAAGGTATCTTTTCCAGCTCTTTTAATCGCTTGTCGTTTTCATCACCCGGTGAGGCAGAAAAAGAATGTCGACAGCGGTGATTTCTCTTCTCGGAGTAATAAACGCGATACATTCTTTTGACTTACGATGACCCGGCTGTCTAAAATTGAGGAAACAAGAAGCGTCATAAAAACCGACGAACCAAACAAATGATCGAGGGCGAACAGGTGTGTCCGCGTTGTCCAGAATTCGATTCGGCCATAATCGAAGAAGGCCAACAATGCGTACAAGAGAATACCCTGTGAATGCTAAACTGAGCAGACGGATGTTCCGTCCCTCCTTCCGTCAGTTCCCATCACCTCATTTTTCAATTGAAAATGCAAGGAGGCAAAAACATGTCGTGGGTCACCCGAACCCAAGACCCCGCGCGCAAAAAACAAACGCGGAAACGTAGTGCCACAAAGGAATTTTTCCGAACACAACCAAACGCGCAGAATCTGAGCAGTTTTGGAGAATTAAGAACTCAAGACAACGAATAACGCCTTCGCCTGTGAAGAGGAAGTGGTTCCATTCGACCTGACGTTATTGCCAGTTTGAAACGTTTGACGGATTATATAGAAGCTCAGCGAGTTTTTGAAAGCCTAATGCTGTCTGCAGCCAATCTAAAAACAAAAGCATCCAAGCAAACAACGAGCAAAAAATCAGGAAATGCATATGAGCTTATGAATTCTGTGTGTATTTCGAGGCTTCCGACGGATGCTCAATGAACTTTTGTTCTTTGTTTATAGGCCCACCGACGGGCTCAAGAGAATCAGTCGACAAGAAGCTGCTGAAAGACACCAAACTCGTCTCGCTTGGGTCAAATCAAATCCAGAGTATGATAAGTGGGGACCTTTTCACTTGTTCGGCCAGGCGTGATTTATATGCCGTATTTACACTTTCTTCGCCCATTTGCTTGTTATGGAAAGTCTTTTTTTTCATGGTGAGAACCCCTTGAACGGGAGGGAGAGGGACTGGGAAAAACGAGGGATAAGTCATAAATATCCATTTCCGACTGCAAGAGGCGCTTGCCGATAACGCTCGCATTAGATTCGAGGACAGAATCTGCACTTCCGTTTCAGCCGAGGTTGTAAGAAATCGGAACCAATCTGGGAATCCCATATCCGATTCCCTCTAATCTTTACGTTCATCTTACGGTCGGTCATTTATAATCGCCCGGCTCCTATCCAGGCGGCTGCAAACTTTTTGTGATCGATATTAAATATTGCGGACTTCGGGACGAAAAAAGTTCGGACGAAAATCTAATTTCTTATATTCGATAATCGTTATGTCCCCCGCGCGCACTCCTCATCGATCAAGAAGCCTCAAAGCACAGAGAACAGCTGCGGCACAAACAGATCGAGGGCCGATCGCAACATCAAGACCCCAAAAAGCCACTAACAACTTCGATCGAGACGAAACTTTTGAGCGCGGCCACACGCTGTCATCGGTCCCTAAGGAACGCTTTTTGGAGATGACATTTCCGGTTTTTGTCCGTCCTTCTTGTCCTCGAAATGCGAACGCACGACCCGCTTTTGGAGACATTGGATCCAATTAGAAACTGATTTTTTCGCCGACTTCCTCTTTCTTCATTTCTATCCTCGTTGGATAATCGCTTCTGAATCGCAAAGTGCACAAGCGAAATCTTGTCGCCGAGTAGCTAGGAACCAAGGGACAACTTTTGGAACAAATTTCTTAGACAGAGGGTTAGCGTTGATTTTTGACCATTTTCAGCAGGCACTGTTGCATCCTACGATGCATTTGCTTCTGCTGATAAGTTCACTTTGATCGCAGCACAGAAACATTCCAGATGAAGCATTGATTAAACACAAAAACATCCTAATTCACTATTTGGTACTTAGCTTCGTAAATGCTGATTTGAGAACCTTGTCCTTTTCTTAATAATCCATATACTTTGAATTGCTTCGTCGTTTCAAGGGTCATTTTTCAGATCGGGATCGACGAGGATTGTATCGGTCACATGACTGAGATCGCCCTAGGCTTCGTCTGGTGGGTTTTCGAAACCGATTATCATACGGTAATTCGATAAACAAGGCATATATAGAATGTCTGAAAATCACAATTTCAGATTGTCCGTTACTACTACCGCAACTTCGCAACCGTGTTTGTGCCTTTCTTCATCCTTGCCTATCTTAATATTCGAATCGTCCGGGTTTTCACTATTCACCAAAAGAAGAATTATTGTGCCGAAATGACTGACAGCGTCGAAAAGACGAATAGGAAGGTGAGAGTCGACAAGTGAACAATGTTGAACTAATTAATGAATTCTTTAGGTAACCGCCCGGTCGGCCACCCGAACTCTCGTGCTGGTCGTCTGCACTTACCTGATCTCCAATATCATCAACGTTCTGCTCACGATTTGGGAGCATGTCGACAAGCAGTCGCTCGTGAGCGACTACGTTGGGTGAGTTTAGCACGACACTCGCTGTGGAAATTATAAGCGCCTCACTTCAAAAGTGTTTCGGAACATTCAGGCGCGGCTTCAAAATTGAGAAATAAAGAATTCTAATAACAAAGAATTCCCGCACTAGCCGTTATCACTATCATTTTGTTGATTCTGTTCATTTTCAGATTTTATGCGATCGCTCTTGACCTTGTTTCTTTGTTAACAAACCTGGCCTGCGCTTTTCGGCTTCCAATTTATCTCACCTGTCAGGCAACACTCCGGGCCGAAGTTTTCGAGATTCTCAAGCGGCTCAAAGGCGAGATGAAAGCAACTGACAAGGTGAGGAGTCAATTGGTTGCGTGTGAGAGATAGTAAAGAAACATATTTCATAGGTTGATGAGACGGAGGGCGACAAGCAGAGTTTAATTAATGAAATGAACGGCGTCAACAAATACGGAGTCCCAACGAACTGGGCGAAAGACAGCAAGGGTAATCTGGTCCCAGGTACTATATGAGAGGAACTCATAATATTTACTTCCTTGTTTAGTACCCGACGTGTCGAAAGTTACTTTGAAGGATGGGACCCCGGTTGTACTTCTAACGGTTCATCACAATGGAGCCGGTGAAAACAACAATAACAACACAACCCCACACATTTTTTATGAAGAAAATACCGAGACTCTTTTGTGACAACTAACTTGCTCATTTATTCTCAATAAACTTTTATTAATGATTAACGCCCAGCGCGATTTACTCTCGCGTATTTTTTTAACGCCTTTGGGAAAATATACGTCCAAAATTTCTACCTCTGGAAATGAGATACGCATAGATGAAAACAGATTTAACGCGCTGAAATTTTAAGAATTTTGAGAATTATTTGCTGGTTGGCTTAGATCGCGATTGTCGTTTATCGCTACCGTATGCGTAGAGCGAACCTGAACACTTACTGAAGCCTTGGCTTTGGCTTATTCCTATCGCTCAATGCGTACAGTTCATTAGTAATTTAAAATAATGTCTGCGTGGCTCAGTGGTAGAGTGACAAAACTGGTAGTCCGAACGTCACGGGTTAAACTCCCGGACAGAGAAGTTTTTTCAAAAGCGCGCTTATTTGGATTCGAATTTCCGCTTCCCCACGTTTACTGCGCAACCACCACCAACTTGCCTTGCAAATTCGAATTTATCTGCAATCGCACCTCTCGCTCGCCACTCTCGTCGCTCGCTTGTTGATTTTTCCGGATTTATTTTCTGATTGCTTTTTACCTGTTATGCGTCTATTTCGCGTTGCGCTACAGATTTGCATCACTCACAAGCTTCGGTCTCATGAGATGGTATTTTCAGAAATCGTGATATGTCGCTGCTATTGCTCAGCGTCATAATCGCTGTTATCGGTGGATACTGGTTTTGGCTACACCTCGAAAAGCGAAAGCGTCTCTCCGGTTTTCCGTCACCGCGATCATGGCCAATAATAGGACACGCAACCATCATAAAGCGAGATCCTGAAGAATTCCTTGACCAAGTAATGGGAATGGGTTACCTATACCCAACGAAGCCCCGCCTCGTCCTGTTTTGGATCGGCTACATACCTTCCTTAATGGTATTTTCCCCCGAAAATATCGAGAAGATCGTCACATGCTCCAAACATTTGGAGAAGGGGCAGGCCTATGATCTTCTGCAGCCGTGGCTTGGATTGTCGCTGTTAACAAGGTAAGTGGTTATCTCAATGTTAACAATGATTAATAATATACGTTTAGTGCTGGCGATCGTTGGAGATCTCGAAGGAAGCTACTTACGACAACGTTCCACTATAGAATCCTAACGGACTTCATACCCGTCTTCAACAAACAGGCAAAAATTCTCATCGAACAACTGTTCAAATCAAAGTTAGCAGTTGTGATGATACGGCATGTGATACTTATGAGTGTTTCAGTTTGAAAGTGGAAATCAGCAAGTACGTCACATTATGCGCACTGGACATTATTTGCGAAACTTCGATGGGACGTTGCGTCAGCGCTCAGCTCAACGAAACTTCAGATTATGTTCGAGCGGTCTACAGAATCAACGATATTATCCAGAATCGTCAGAAGGCACCTTGGCTTTACAACGATATGTTGTTTCACGTGTTTGGAGAAGGAAAAGAGCACGACTGGGCGCTCAATGTGCTCAAGTCGTTTACAAGAAAGGTAATTAATTCCTATCACCTACATTTAAATATTTTGCAACTATTAGGTTATGGAAGAGCGACGGCAAGAGCTAGAGCAGCGTAACTACGCTGTATCCGGGTTGCAGCCTTTTTTGGATTTACTGCTCACAATGGCTAAAGACGGACAGATTTCCATTGAAGATGTCCAGTCCGAAGTATGCATTATGAAACATTTACAAGACAGTAATTTGACGAGTTTAGGTTGACACTTTCATGTTTGAAGGACATGATACAACCGCCACAGGTTTGACATGGGCCCTACACATGATGGGAAGCCACCCGGAAGTTCAAGAGAAAGCATATGCTGAGATCAACGATGTGGTGGGCGATGCAGAAGAAATAACTATGGAACATCTTGGCCAGCTGAAATATCTCGAATGCTGCTTAAAGGAGTCCCTTCGATTATACCCAAGCGTGCCTATCTACGTGCGAAGGCTCGGGTGCGATCAAGAATTTGAAGGAATCATGGTTCCTGCCGGAACACAAGTTCTCCTCAACGCCTACTTGGTGCACCGCGATCCAAACCACTGGGATAATCCTGAAGAATATCGTCCGGAACGTTTTGAAGACGGTGTGAAGCGCCACCCATATTCCTTTATACCGTTCTCTGCCGGTAGCCGGAACTGCATCGGCCAGCGCTTCGCCTTGATGGAAGAGAAGACTGTCATGGCTTGGATCCTGCGAAATTTCCAACTGCAAAGCTTGCAGAGACGCGATGAAGTTCGCGCGAAGTCCGAACTAATCCTTCGTCCGATTGGTGGGATTCACCTGCAACTTACGCCTCGTCATTAAATTAAGTTGTACATAATCTATTATATTGTTAGTAATTAATAATTTAAGTTTTATAAGTAAATAACATTTACACGTTGTTCGTTTCATGTTATTTGTGCGCTCTAGCATCTAACAATAAGCAAGTAAAAAATTCCTCCTCTAATGGATATTCCGAAGTATTCGGAGGTCACGTAACTTGTCATCAGGTCGCTCAACGCTGCTCGCGTTCTCCCATCGAAACACAGGTTACGCGTCTTAGTCTTCAATATTTACAGCTTGAACACGTTGCAATTTAAGAAACTAAATATGTAGCAGTGAGTGCGTGATGGTCAAAGAACTTCAAGCCGTGAAAGTTTATGGCCCTGATCTAAAATGCTACAGAGTGTTACAGTGAGCTACAGCAGTGAACTCCATGTAGAACGGATCTCATTGTTTTCTGCTCCGTTTTCAAGCGTACCGATTCCATGCTTTCACATCCATCGTTCTACCTTCAGCACTTCGAGGATTATTCTTGGTTATTGAGTTCTTATCTGCTCACATTCATATCGCGCAGGCCCATCTCGAAGGACAGTTTCCAGTGCCGCGCTGGCACTCCAAACGTGGATATGCGAACGCCGGCGGCTTCTTCAAACGGAGATGTCGCGGAGCAACCGTTGGTTACGAAGCGCCGTGATCAAATCGCACGCCTGGAAGCAAGCAAACGCTAGCTGCTGGCCGCGCCCTCACTTGCTTTCCTTCAGCTGAGCGCCAGCGCTTTACTTCAGCACATTGCCAATCCATTTTGACGAAATCGATGCCTCCCGCATAGGCCGTCGCTGCTTCGGAGAGGGAGCGCTGAGGGCGAATGGAACTAGAGTGCGTTATCTTGCGTTTTGATGGCACTGGAGTTTGCGCGGAAGCTATTGTTTCTTATTACTTTTGATTAGTTTAGTTTGATCATTCAGATGAGCTGCGAGATCGAGGAGAAGCAGCCCGACTTCAGTGTTGTGCCACCCCCAAGCGCTGACATAGCGGAACATCAGCAGCATGTCGGTGAGTCGATTTCTGCCACTTTTCATGTTTCGTTTTTTGATTTTTTGCGTAGTGAAGATCTAAAATGGTTTTTTGCATGACTTTCAGAGCGGACAGCTACAAATCGTCGTTTTGACAGTGTCGTCGAGATCACTGAAGACGACATCCGAAATGCGCTGTTTCTCGAGGCGAAGAAGCACAAATACTGGAAGGCGAGCGCCGTTAAGAAGATGAAAATTGAGAATGTAGAGCACTTCTGTTGTTATCACGTAAGTTTCTGTTGATACCGGACGACAACGACGTCAAAAGTGTTCTAATGTGACTAGTTTAGTACACCCTGGAGAGCTTCACCGAATTAAGAAGCACCATCGACGCAACCGAAGCGTATTCCGTGGGCCAGCTTCTGGAGGGTCATGGATTGGCGTCAGCTGACCCCGCGCGTCCCTGTGGTAGCGGGATTGGGGACTCTGTCAGTCCTTGGGATTACGAAGTGTTGCCGAACGAAGATTTTGTTGACCAGGTAATTTGTTTACATCCAGCTCTCGCCACTTTCCGTGCTCTTTGGCATCCATAGTAGTTCAAAGTGCTAATCTTGTTTTCGAGAAGTCATTTAAATTAAATGAAAATATCTTAGTGGTAGAAGCTGACGCCATTTGATTGATGCCGGCTCTTTAAACTTAGAAGGGTCGTTTCACTGTTGGCGGCGTAAATTTCATCACACGGTGCTCCGGCTTTTTGTATAACTTTGAAATGCCGTAGAAAAAATGTGTTAAATACAGCACAATTCATTTTGTCTAGTATTAGATGCTTGTTCCTGTTCATTGATATCTCCATGCTTTTGTCAAGTTTGTGAACGTTCATCATTCTTAGAACAAAGTTTTGGAATTGCCCGGAACGAGTAAGCTGAACCAGTGTGCTGCTTGCAATGCGGAAGGTATAATCCACTGTTTTCATTGCCGCGGCTATGGAACCGACAAGTGCACATATTGTAGGTAAGGGTCGGACCTGTCCCGAACATTTGTTCATAAATTGTTCAATTGTTTCAGAGGAACAGGAATGAAAGCCGGCGTCGCACATCCGGCTGTTTACACTCATCCGATGATTGCGACATTCCCGCACGTAAGTACTCGTAAACTTTCCCCGCGGACCACCTGTGATCTTGTCGCTATTTAGTCAGACATTGCTCGAGGGTACCCAGGGAGCGGAACTGCCATTGTGAGACCTACTGGCACTGGGGGACTGGCCTACGGAGTTGGCACGCCAATTCATTTTATGGCCAAAGCGGGCCTGCCTCCGCCAGGAATTGGACATCATGATTTGTGCATCTTCTGCCAAGGAAGAGGAATACGCGACTGCTATCAATGCAAAGGGCAATGTAAGAAGCCGTGCACGACCTGTGGCGGCAATGGAAGTGTCCGCTCGTTTACGAAACTCCGCGTTTACTTGTGAGTTGAAGAGTTCCGGGTTTTTGTTGAAGGGAAACATTTAGTTCGGTGGAACACAATGACTTTTATACGGAGACCGAAATTCCGGAGAAGCTCCTGCGCACTGTGACCGGGCAAATCATCTTCAACGAATGTCAGCCCTATGTTTTGCCTGTGACAAAGTTCCCAGTTCAAGAAGTGAACCAAACCAGCAAACGCCTTTGCGCGCTTCATTTGCAGAAGTCAATGGGATACTGTAGGGTGCTGAAGGTGTGTTCGGAAGTCCGTCATTGCTGAAACAATTGAAACTATTTTAGCAACGACACACGCTGGAAGCGCTTCCTGTTGCCAAAGTTACATACGACATGGACGGTCGAAATGGAGTGTTTTGGGTGTATGGCGCCGAGCGGCTCTGCTTTGTTCCCAGTTACCCCTCTAAATGTTCCATCCTGTAAACTGCCGCCGAGATATCATAAACAAGACTGAAGAGACTTTAAAAATAAAGTATCGCTTAACCGAAAATTTGAGCAAACAGGGCAACAACAATAATTGGAAATTGAAACGTAAAAGCCGGGGCTATGTTCTCTGGAACGCTGTCGAGTAAGTCGATAACCTTCAGCTGTTTCACGACTGATAGAACAAGTTGATAGCGGCCGGCGTCACTCACTTCGAACACGGCGGCCAACTTTTTGACATATGGTGAGCAGATCTGAAACGAATGCGTTGAGGGGAGGGTGAGGGGTTGGAAGCTATTGGAATCCCACGGCCATACTAGCTTATGCTGGGTATTGCATTACGCAGAAATCTAATGCAGGCGAATCAAGCAAAGCTCACAAGAGTGAAAACTTGTATACTGGAGCCAAAATTAGGCGAGAATGTGACTGCTGAAAAGGATTTTCGATGTACTCGAGAAAGCAATGTTTTTATAATTCAGGCGTCACTACGCCGTCAGGCGTCATATTTAGTAAAAACATTTTTGGATTTGTGACCCTTTTCCATACGCAGCTACATGGCATTCTTTGGCTATCAATCCCAATAAATTCGTCCGCCACTCTATTTACCTTTTCCAGCATGCCCGTCTGCCACTTGGCCTTTGTGTCGTTGCCAAACCGGTTCATTCCGTACCACTGAACCTGATGCATGATGATATGCTCTTCCAAGTAATGTTCCAGCAGTACAAGACGGCATTTTTCGTTCTGAAAACAATTAGACTTAATTTGAGAAAAAAGAAATGCTTTCCGTCGAGCAGGCACCGCGCCGAGCGGCTTTCCTTGCCGCTCCTCTTTCAATTTCAGTTTTTAATTAGACTATATTGGCATACCAGTGGCATAACGCGCTCGAGGGCTTGCTGAAGTTGACTGCTGATGTCACGCGCGACGTCGTGACCCGCACTCACAAAGCCCGATCGCTCCAAAATATTCTGTGGCACGTGCTCTTTGAGCATGCCGAGTTCCGTTTGAGAATAACCCGCAAACACATAAAGGCCTGAAAACAGAAAAAAGACTTTGGGTCGTGGGGTCCGGTCAAGACTACCATCATCGAGAGGTTTTAGACTGCTCGGGGTCTGGCACACGAAGTCGTCCTCACAGCATGTGCAGGCTCCACGGTCTTTCAGGTATAGCTTCTGTCCAAACGTCACGGAAGTCTCCTCGACGTGGCATGTGACGTTGCTGAGACACGGCAGACTGTGGCAGGACAGGTCACCGTTGGAGTTACACTCACACCAAGAACTGCATCGGCCAGACCATTCGAGACCCTTCTGAAACGGAAGCATGTATTTTTGAACCAACGATTTTTATATTGTTAATATCAAATCATTCCCAATATTTCTGATTTCAAGCTCTTTCAAGTTTGTAGAACATTTCCCTAAATCCCCCTTTTTGTATCCTTTCCCAGGGAGTGTCGCATGAACTCATGCCCACTCGGTTGAGTAAATCACAGGGCTTGATGGCGTCATGAATTTCGCTCTGTGCTCGCAAAGAAAGGCGGCAGACTGATATAAGCCTGAAAGACCCACCACAGCAAAACGGCCTCGATCGTGTTCATTGATCATTCAATGGCGCTTTGGTCTCATTTAACTTTAGTTCCGTGACTTGTGGCTTCCCCGAATTTATGTATGTATTTATATCAAATTGGAAAGTGAGAACTGGACTGAGGTCATCTGCATGCATGCACTTTTTGGGTCCTCAAAAAGTGGTTCTCACTGGAACACAAAACGTCACCAAATTAGAAGCACAATATTAAGTGCTGTGCAGACTTCGACTGGTTTTTAGAGCTCAAATCTAGCAGGTGCCACTTTCGGAAAATCAATGATTGAGTATTTGGAAAATGTAATTTCCAATCCCAAGTTTCCCTTCATTTCTTATTTCGAAAATTCAGTCACATCATGTTTCGTGACAACAGCTAAATATTACGGAAATTGCATCGGTAAGAAATTAGCTCAAACCTACCCGAATGATCGTATTCTTGTGATGGAGAATCCACGAGCCGACAGAGTTCTTTGTGTAGCAACCACCCTCAGGCATCGGCTCGCGGTCCTTCAGTTCCTCCGACGTGTAACTGATCAGTGCAACCCGCGTTGTCGTCTTCTGCGACTTGTTATTCGACGCCCCGAGATGGTATTTGGCTTCGTCGAATTTCTTATTCTCCGGCTCAATTTCGAGTTTTACCTTCTGACCCGTTGTGGTCGCCGTCGACGTCTTCGTCGCCGGTTCCTTCGAAAGGTTTGTCTACAAAGCACCTCGATCAACCGAAAACGTCACTCAAGAATGCAAATGCGCACCGGTAATTTGGCGTCCAGCCGACCGCCGCCAGCAAGTTTGGCCTCATCTTCTTCAATTGGTCCTCTGCTCTTATTTGATGTGTCCAGCGAACTCAGCGTGCCTGGGTCAATCTCGTTAGAATTGATTGTGGAAGAAGGAGGATTGCCAGTGAATGGCCCCGACAAAAATTTGTCTTCCAATTGCCGCGAATATTCCATCATTGACTTCTCTGAAAGTATTCGTGGTGCCGCAATCTCTTCTCCGCTCGTCGAGAACTTACCCACACACGGATTATTTGGCAGCATGCCGTTCTGGATCCGCCGGCAGTCCAGGTCGGACTGAACACAGTAGCAGGGGAACTCGAGGAAGGTGGCGCGGACTTCGATCAGGGCGAGGCGGCACCGGTCCAGGTCCGCGTTGGTGCACTGTCCGCCCTCCGAGTTGCATAATTGGAAAAACAGCGACGAATAGTGTCTGAAAGAAGAAAAGCGAGTACATTAATTAGGTCGGAAACCGTTCCAGCCGCCCACTCCCCATCTGAACAAGTATTTTGCCGAAAAAGACGCCTAATCGGGTTAGCTGCTCCAGTCACCAATTTGCATCATTTTTGACTTTCTCCCCGTTTTTGGGGACTCCCCGTGCGCGTCTAATAATGCCACTTACTCGCAATTGGCTTCCGAACGGCACTTTTCTACGGCTTCGGTGCACGTAATTGGGCCAATGTCTTGAGGTTCGGCGTACAGACACCTGGGATACATCCACTGCTGCAAGAGGAGAAACAAATTAGCGAAACAGAGTTCTTCGCCCTCGACCAAAGTCGTGTGTTTGAAGTAATTGAATGTGAAGTGCACCATCACATACAATCGATAAAGGCCCATAATGAGGTCCTTAAGTTGGACGTTTAAAATTTAGCAACGAACAAACCTGCTGCTGGATGCAGTTCGCGTCGGAAACCATACAATGGCAGAACATCATCGCCTCGACGAGTGGTTTGGGCACATACTGCGTGAAACGTTGAATAGCCTGCAAAAGGCACGGAAACAATGAAAAGAATGAAAGAAGCGGGAAGGGGAGCCTGCGAGAGCATCGTTTCCTGAGGGCATTTGCAATTCAGGTCCTGGAGACGTAAATTTATAATGCGGCTGCTAAGAAGCCAAATGATAAAAAGCGCTCAAAGTCGCAAAGAAAGTGGCCGATTGGCCGAAGGTTTGACTGGTTGCCTGAAACCGGGAATAGCAGACTGAAGCACTTACCGCTGCACAGGAGTCCCGGTCGCACTTTTCGTTGAGGGTGCACTTCAGCTGGACCTCGCTGAGATGCCACATGCAGACTTCGTTCTCGGTGCAGAGGTTGTGGGCCTTGTTACAGGTACTTTCTGGAAAAGCAGACCAGGATACAGAAGAGGAGTGCCGGCGGGGGTGGCGGTGCCGCTGAGGGGACGAGTCAGCCGAGGCAGAACCGACGGAGGAGAGGGAGAGGGCAAGCATGAACGCGATGAGGGGCCCATTCACGGCCTGTAGCCACATTACTGTAGCAGCCGCCGCTTCTGGACCACCTCCGCGTGAGAAGACGACAATGGCAAGCCGCCGAAGAGCCACATGCGCTTCTCGTCGTGATTTTCGACAAAGTTACGGCCACCAGCACCTGAGTGTGGAAATGCCTAAGTTTTGCCACACTTTGTCAAAAGCCACGCCCTTTCAACTTCCATCTCCCTCTCTCGCGTCTCCTCTCCCTCGGCCGCCGTTGCGGCGGCACGTACGCGTGCTCGTGAAGGGGAGCGCGAGACTTCGGACCTTTTAAATGTGCCCCCGAGTGCGCGTGTGTCTTCCTTTGCTTGCATTGCCGATCTTACGGATGTAACTCCCGCCGGCCGTTTTTCCGAACGGAGACCCTCCGACAATTTGCAATAAAAAAGATTTTGGCCAAAATGAACAAACGCATTAATGAGAGGGAGGGATTGCCGCGGATGGGCACTCGGACTCCCGCTCCCTCTAACCTACCATTGTAAGCAACCTCGCTTTTCAGCTGGAACTTCTTCTTCGAAAAGATGACGTCTGAGTGAAAACGTAGACTTCCACCGTATCCATCATCATCATCATCGTCGTCGTAATCGTCATTCTCATTACGGTTCTCTTCAACAGGCCTAATGGAGGGGTTTCCGCCCGCGGCTGAAGAAGTGTTCGTTACAGGTGACATCGGCGGTTTCTCCAAATTGGTGCTCACAGTCTGCGTTGTCACTCTAGAAATTGTCAGTTTGTAAGTACACCGGGAATCCATGTCTGAACCTACATCTCGGAGACGTTCGCCGAGGACCGACTCGGAGTCTTGATTTGAGCTAGACGCCAGCTTGGAGGTCCCATTGTTGGTTTCGTCTAAAAATGTTAAGATCTGTAAATGATTCACAATAAGGGAAATTCCAACCTTCAATGCTGACCGATCGTTTGTTGGTTTCTTGACTGATTCTTTCCGTATTCCATTTCGGGAAGATTGAGGGACACGGCTGCTAGGACGAACATTGTCTTCCGACAATGTCTGTTGTTTGGTCAGATTTAAAGGTGATGAAAACACGGTTTCATAACTGCCGGAAAGAGGTCCGTTGGGTTTCTCCGTAACGGTTGCTGAAATGGTCGCTGAAAAAGAGGTAGTGCTGGTTTGCGGAAAACTGAATCTCGACTTATGATTCGAACCAGACTTTTGCCTGTTGTTAGCCGTAAAGTTAGAATAGTGCTGAGAGGAGGGAGAAACCCTGAAAAAAGTCGTTTAAAAAAGGAAAAATTCCATCCAACGTACCCAACTTTAGACTGCTCCTGCTTCTGCTTACTGTTGTCCAGCTGCTGTCGCTCGCGATTCTTCGTCCTACCCCTTTCTCGCTGCTTCTTCTCTTCGGCTATTCGGCGGCTGTACTCCGCTCGTTCCCTCTCCCGAAATTGGCGTTCTCGCTGTTGCAACATAAACAGTTCGTGCTGTCTTCGTCGTTGTTCTTCGACTGAAAGCGCCTTCGGGGACAAGGTGGACGAGGTGGGAAGTCGAGTGGTAGCACTGCTTCTGGGAACCGTCTGCATCTCCCGTGCATGATGGTTAGTCAGCGTTACCGGCTTATTCACGGTTGGATCGGATTTCTGACTGTTCTGATTCACTCGGGCTAAAGAAGAGCATATATACTGATGAACATAGAGACATCAAGAGATACCTTGTTCCTTTCTGTAATTGTCTTGCACTCCGCTCATTCTTGACTGTCCTTCATTGGTCACTCTGATCAAATCACTGTTCCGTTGGATGTCTGAAGAAACATTAGCAATTGAATTGCACACCACCTCCTCAGCCTCGATTCAAAGGAAACAAACATAACCAAACAGGATTTTGCATTTTTGGAGACTCTCATATGAAACGATTCAGTCAAAATTCACCAACATGGAATTTATTCCTACTGATACAGAGCTATCAATAGAAACGAAAGAAACCAAAACGTCGGAAGCCGTCGACCACAGATCAAAGCAGATGAACCAACCATACCTTCGTTTCCGGGGTCCGCGGGGAATACGCGCGAGTCAATCTTCCTTGGTTCTTGTCCACTTCGATCACCGGGTGAAATCCGACCATACTTCTGCTCTCCTAAATTTTCAATTTTCATAAACGACCTCAACGTAAAGTTGATACAATACCTGATACAATCTGTATGTTAGCACGCGTCGGAAGTGCTTGTCCTTGCCTGTAGTTCGGAGAAGTTGACTTCCCTTGTTGTCTTCTGGAGTGCGATTCTCTGCTTCCACTTCCTTGCGTAGACCTGGACGTTTCATAGTTGCTTGGTCGGCTTTGCCAGTTGCTGGCTCCATATTTCACGTTTCCGTTTGAAGGAGGGGGCCTTGTAGGAAACGTTTCTTGACTCCGGCTGCTCGAATACGTTTTAGGCGAGGACGTTTGTTGTTGGAACGATGGCGTCATGGTTTGGCCTTTGAATGTTTCCACACCCTGATTGTCTGCTGGCTTTCTGGATAACAGTCCCTCTTTGATTGTGGGGGTCTGCTTCTGCTGAATATTGCCCGAAGTCTGTCGATGTCCTAACATCACATTATCACGATGACACTATAAAATTATCTCACCGTTCCGTGTTCCATACATGTTGTCCGGCGGTCTTTGAGAACTGCTTCCTTTAATTTGGTTGGCTCTGGTCGCACTTTGATCGGCACTTCCTTTTTCCAGTTCCTCGTGTCCCTGAACGATTTCGTCTAAAGAGACACGATAAAATCATATGTAAATAATAAAGCACAACAAACATATGCACTTATTGTAGTTGGTTTGCAATCTGATCCAATGGCAGTCCGAGTTGTCATCGAAGCAGGTACACGTACCCAGACCAGTCCAACTGATTCCTTCAAAAGACTGCCAGCAGTCTTCCCTAAATAAACAACATTAAACAAGAATATTGAACACTTTTATCAACAACCGCGTTATTGTCAACACGAAATCAACATCGCATGTCTCCTCTGTGGTCCCGACGCGACTTTCCCCGTCACACGTTCGGTCAGACCGAGGAATTTGTATG
>KN166485.1:0-13666 GCA_000757745.1 Steinernema scapterisci | reverse complement strand
CTTCCTTTTTCGGATCCCCTCGAGACCAATCCTTAAAGGACCTAAATATCTTCCTCTCTGCAAACAAGAATTGAAACTGTTGCGCCAGTGGATAAATGCCCCGTGACCTCTTCAACATCTGCATAACGAACTCGTCGGAAATTCGGTTATTTGAAGGAAGTGATGTTTTCTCGTGACCACCGACTTTGACTTCTTGAGTGCCTCCATGTCCTAACCAACAACTGCATTATTTATTCGTTCCACTTCTAATCTAAAATGTTTCGAGATTCTAGTTCCGTGAAGAAGCACAACGAAGATTGTCGCAAGATTACTCGATCAATCTGGGAACGTTGACAAATGTTCGGAGCATCGGATGTCAGAGGGTGGAAGAAGCCGAAAAAACCTGTATGAGGCCGGAGTCTAGACGTGTCGCTATTTGATAGCTTCGACTTTGGCCAGGGTATTAGTGCTTGTTCTCGGATTTGGGACGATTGCTTGTGTAGGTGGAACCAGATTTGGCGGATTAGGCAGTCTGGAATCAACGGAATTAGCAGTAATTTCTGTTGTTTTGAAGTCGGAAATGCGGAGATTTACGTGAGTAATAAAACCGGCGTGTGTCATGATAAACATGGCTGGAATCCCGCCGAAACACGCGTGTTTTAAATCCACCTGATTCAGGCCGATCTTCTTATTCCCTCAAGATAAGCCACGTTCTCGCAAATCCCCGACTTTTTAAGCGATCTCCTAACTCTTTACTCCACGTATTTTTCTCTTCTCCGTGCAGGCTACAATTCTCATTTGCCCACTTAACGAAAAACAACTCTTGCGAAAGGAACAAAACGGCTTCGCGTGCGCCAGGGTTAATTGCCTTACGTGCTGCTTCTGGGAATCGCCGCGTTTCCGCATTAGCTACAAAACGCGTAAATACCAGAACTGCAAATTTCGTTAGGAGCGGCGAGTGACGCTGCTTTGTATGCAGGTTTCTTCTGTGCCCGTAATAAGATTACCGAGATCTGAATTTCCCAGTTTGTAATGTCTGCGCGCTCTTCTTATAAACAAGTTGTTTTTCGTCCTTTCGCGATTACCTTTTCGTTTGCTTTCAGACTCCCGGTGGATTCGAAGAACTGAGGATTCACGGGTGAGATTTGGAGAAGGAGAACAATGTTGGAAATGGACGAGATGAAAGAAGAATGAATGACCGAGAAATGGGGTTTGGAGAGGTGAACGGGTGGACTTGTTTTGAGATTGGCCTACTGGGTTACGACAGACTTCCTGGAACACTGGAGACTGGGGGTTTGACTTTGGGGAATCCCTAAATAGCTCGTCTTCGTTCAGGTCAACTCACTTTCCCTCTTCGGTCCCATGTTCCCAAACCCCTTATGACTCAGGTTCTCATAAAGACGGTCCACATATCCTTAGGACGTGCTTATTTTCCCGTGACTCAGTAGAAGACCAAACAACATACAAACTCCTCCACCCAGAACCCGTTCTGTAATCCACCCTCCGCTCGCCCCCCGCATATTAAAATGTTATTGAAACTCAATATTTTTGCATTTTTAGGGCGCTTAAGCAAATAATCCATGTTTGCTGAAACGCTTAGAAGTTGTGCTTGGGTCCAAACTTCATATTCTCGCTGCTCTCTTTATCCACGTTTCACGCTTCTGCCTGTATTTGCGCAGCCTGTGCCCACTTCCCGACTTCCCGTCCCACTTCTCAATTACACCCAACCCTGGAACCATCCTAATCTTCCCGATCTCCCCCTTCTTCGCCCTCGTCTGTCAGCAAACACTTCTGTTTACAAATCTTCTCCCCGTTTCCCCGATTTTTCATTCATAACTCATAAGCCTGCATGCGGCGAGCAGATGTTTCCCTCGTCGTCCACCCCCACGTGGCGCCGCCGCTGCCTGGATTGTTATTTCTGGAAATCTCATTTTCGAGGCGATTAGCCCCCAGCTGACACGCGTTGTTGCGTTTTTGTGGTTTTCGGTCTCGTTTTTGTTTGTTTTCTGGGGTTTTCGGGCTTTGTTTTCGGGATCCTGAGGCGTGAAACGCAATGAAGAGCCAGGCACACTTGGGAGAGAGTCTTCGGGAATCTTCGGAAATCTTCAGTCTCTGGCCCAAAGTCCAAATCTCAAAATTCAGACTAATTAGTGAACATTGTGCAATCCTGTCAATCTCCCAATTAACGCCGCTTCGCGACAACCTAAGGAAATTGGCTTTGGCACATTTTACCTGTAAAGGTCGTCCCGAATCTGTGTTTCAGACTGCACTTAGGGATTAATCCCCCTCAAACTCGAAATCGTCATTTTAAGATCTTCAGAGTGGGAAAACAATGTAGATAAGGACAGAGATAATGGAATCAAGGCGTTGACCACAGGTTCTCTCGCCTGGAATCCTTCAGATGTCCCGAAATTCTTGTTTTTCACGTATTTTTAGGTCAGAAACGTGGACGAGAACACAATTAAACGACGTCACCCGAGGTTGAATGTCAAGTTAGACAGTAAAATTAACGGCGCCGACGGAGTTTTATTGGTTTT
This sequence comes from Steinernema scapterisci, assembly GCA_000757745.1. Taxonomy (NCBI): domain Eukaryota; kingdom Metazoa; phylum Nematoda; class Chromadorea; order Rhabditida; family Steinernematidae; genus Steinernema; species Steinernema scapterisci. Next base: position 11,150 of record KN166485.1, on the reverse strand, counting down.
TCTGCGAAATTCCGGCTTTTGCTGGATTCATTTAATCGCTCAAAGGTCAACTTCACCCGCTTATGCATGAAAAAGCAGCAGTTCCTGGCGTGAACAGAGATAAATGCATGTTTTCTGCAATCTCTTAAGCGCCAAAGACCGGGCGAATCCAATTCCTGGTTTCAAAGGAACCCCGGAATCGTGCAAAAACACGAAAAAGGGGTTTTGTGCAGCGCGGGAGGTGCCCTTAGCTGGTTCTTAACTAATCTAATTTATGCCTTTGTAGCGGGGTTTTGGATTATGGACCTCCGAACGCCTGCACTGGGCTTGCCCCTTCTCTGACCCTTATTTTAGGACATCACGGCTAATTTTCTTGTTTGTAAACACGCCTGCACTCGGCGACCGCGTGGAGGACCTGTTAACCCCATGTTAATGATTTAGTCTTCTCTGTTTCCGCCTGTTTCCATCTATTCTTGCGCGCCTTTTGACGTCATCCCATCCATGTAACCTTGCTGGAGCCGGAAGCGGGCCTCTTGGACACCGAGTTTGTTCTCGCAGAGTGCGTTCAAAGTCGAAAGTTTGTTTTGGGATTAGCCGAGTTCACTCTGGAGTCCGGAAGAGGCAGCGGCCAGGCGCTCCGCCTTCCAGGATCCCCTTTTTATGCCCAAAAGCTCCCGAATACTCTTCCAAAGTGGTTGTTTACCGAAGTTTCTTGAGAAAAGTGGCGAGACGGCGCGCGAGATGAGTGTCGCCCGGATACGTGGAGGATTTAAACGGTTATTTAGGTTTCAAATTGTTTGAAAAACAGGCGTCGGGAGATCTTGGGAAACAGATATTTGAGGGTTTGTATTGGAAACAGGAATCCGCATTCAGTGGCTGAGGGAAGGGTGAAGGCAGGCAGTGGTGCTTCGTTTGATTCAGGGAATTAGCGAAAACTGAATTTCGATGCGGTTTCGTGTAGGCGGTGGCCGAAGGTGCATGTAGGGAATGTTTTGTTGTCCCCGCTAACTCCAAAAACAGGAAAAATGAATCCAGGTGGGCAGTTTGTAGCTGTATATCGCTTAGGTACGGTTCTTAGCAGGCTGGGATCTCGACTTAAAACGACTTCCCACCCTCTTCCGAACGGCGAATCCCGAATCCATGAATAATTCAAGCGTCGTAAACTCGAAGTATGTTGTGTTTTAGGAAAACGGCGTTGAGAAGTGAGGGATGAGGCGTCCAGGAAGTGCCGCTAGGAATTGATAAGTCTTGGTCTTGAAGGTCAACTTATAAGATCCTCGGCTCCTGGAAACTCCCCAGTCTCTTAATTCCTATTGATGAGTTTCTTGCCTAAATGCTGTTTTTGTTATGCGCGTGTTGACCCTAAAATTGCAGAATTCCAAGAATTTCCACGCCTTGTTCTCGGAGCTGAGAATCCAACTTGATATCCCGTATCCCCTTGCCTCCCATGCCATTCCCCCACCCAATCTCCCACTCTCTCTCACCACCTTTGAGTCACTCATTCATCGAAACCTCATTCAACATCACCTAACGACCAACATTCAATTAGCCGATCCACTTAAACGTGAGTCTGGAATACTGTTGCTCCGCTCCATTACGCTTATTACTCGTCTAAACGCTTGTTTTTGCGGTTTTCGCCGGAAAGTGATCTCCGGTTCGACTTTTATTAGGTCTGGTTTTTCGGCCGGCTGTGAATTATTAGGACGTGCGGATTGAGACAAAGCGGAACTGAACTCGGAAAACGTAGTTTCCCAGAATCTCCGGGCAAACTTTGCCACGGGCTCATTGCGATTCCACGGAGTTTCGGGGGAGCAAACAAAGCAGAATTGAGTAGATCAAACTACGATTTAGACTCTTGTTTACGTCGTTGTTGCCCATACTTTCTGGTTACGCTCGAGAGAATAAGTTTCCGTCCAATTGCACAACAACAATACGCGGAGTTTTGGATAAGCAGACGGGAGACTGGTCCAGGTTTCTTGCGTGTTTTCGTGGGTTCTTAGTGATCATGGATCTTTGTCCAGAACTCTGTCTTGGAATCCTTATCTCCTCATCATTCTGAAACATCCCTTGTTATTCCCTAACATTCCTCATGATTACTGGCTTCCTGAGAGAACTCCACAGGCGCATAATCAAGCACAATAACCATTCCATTTCCTTTCTTCCCGAACGCAAAATAGAGGAAAACAGAAAAATTGCCACTTAGACGCAGACGCGTTTTGAGTGGAGCTGTTTATATCTGAGTTCTTGTAGGAATTGGGCGTTGGGAGAACTTGGTGGGCTCGTCTGGAAGCGGGAGACGTTAGTCATAAGCCAATTGGGCTCGTGTGACGTTGGGCGTCCTGCTGTTAGGGAGTAATCAGCGAGGCGTCTGAGGTTCCTTTTGAGTCATACTGTGGGTTCTCAGAGAATCTTTGGATATCCGCCTACACCCTGCAAAACTCGATTTCCTTAGATTCCTGCCGATTCCAGGAACGCGGTCCAGAGAACGAACCTAAATCCGACTTCTCCCCTCGTTTTCGCCTTTTTCGGCCATTCTCGCGGCTGTTTTGATATCTTGATTTATCCCCCAATCCATCCTCTGCAGACCTAATAAATTACTCGTTCCCAAATTGCGCCAGACCGCCGCCGCCGCCGAGAAACGTTTGTTATTTCCGCTAATTTGACAAAGAGTCTTTTGTTTTCGCGTGAAGACCGCGTGCGTGTCTTACCGTAACCCAAGGTTCCGCTGGTGGAAGCAGCAAAGGGCGATTCCAATTTGTTCTGTTTTCAGATTGCAAGATTCTTCGAGAGGGGACAAATTAAAACCAGATGGCGGCGGCGGGCGGCGCTGGGATGTTTTCGTGGTCCTTGGTGTTTATGCTGTGTCGTGATCCATGCGCAGATGTCGTCATAAGGAGATCAAAGAGTGTTGCGTGGAGTGACTCAGCGTGTAATTTTGGGGAGTGTGAAAGAGGAGTGGGCTTCGGAGACCTGGCGGAGGGGTTGAGAGGTGGCCTGGATCTGTAGCTTAGCCAGACCTACCTGATGTCCTCCCAGCCCGCGCCTCCTCCTCCCTGACGTCCTTTTCCTCCCAACCACGCGTGAACAACAAACACAAACAGATTACCAAAGCGACGGATCTCCACGCGATATTCCTCTCGGTTCCGCCCTATCCCAACGCCAACTGTCCCCGCACTTCCGACCAACTCCAGAATCCCCCGAGACGCCATTATTCCGAGCGCATTCCCCCTTACCTTTGCAACCTTCGTGCAACTTCCGCGACAAACAACCGGATCATCCTTTCAGGACTCCGTGCGCCTTTTGTGGAGGTGCACTAACTGAATCTTTCGGAAATCCGGTAGGTTTGAAAAGTCGCTGAGCAGGAAGTGCGCGTGAGAAAAACAAGTTTGGAGGTGATTTAAGAAAGCGAGGAGCGGTGTTTGGGTTCAGTTTCGAGGTGAACTCTCCGGTGAATCTGGGGTTTCGAATTTTGGGGTCTTAGTTTAAGATTCTTAGGACTTGCTTAGATTAAGCAAACGTTTTAAGGAGATCAGCTTCGAATCCGCGTTCTTAAATCCGCGATATCTGTTTGTCCAAAACCCCATTCACCAGATCGAAACCTCGAAATCCCAGAGCTTATCTCTTAGATCTCTGCCCCAAAACCACAACACATGACTCAACGTCTCCCCTTCGAGTTCAAGCCTTCCGTGCCCACTTAACCCTCCACGTCCTCAGCCCTTCAAACGTTTACGAGATCCTCTGGAATCTGTTTTCCCACTCGAGAACCCCTCCTCCGCCTCACTTCTTAATTCCTCGACTCTTTTGCCCTTTTGATCAAAAACGGCCACGTGAACTTTCCGCAGTGGCCGCTGCCTCGCTCCTTTCCGAGTGCATCCCGATTTAATCCAGAGATTCTTTGGACTTAAAGGAGGAGGAGAGAATTGAAGTGCCCTACGTCACCCATTAGATAATGAGCGGGAGGTGCTGGGATAAAACGCGCCGTGGGATCCGAGAAGCGCATCAAAACAGAGCCGAAATCTTCCAAAATCTCGTGTGTCCGCGTAGTCTTAAGCGAGGATTTAACGGTTCTCTGGGCGTCAAGGTCAATTGCGATTCTATAGGCGCCTAATCAAGTGTGAGGAGGGAGCTGAAGAGGAAAACGCGGAAGACGGAGGAGATTTGTTTGGCGGCTGTTTCTAAAAGCGGAAAGTAGTTTCTTTAAATAGAATTATATGCATGGACGTCCTTGGGAATCGCTCCTTGCCCCATTTTCCGTCTTTCCGAATCACCTGCCTTGCCCCGTTCTTCTCTCCAGATCCCATAACTGTAGGCACTGTGTCGTAGGCGCGTAGTTCTGGAGAGCAGCCTTGCAATTAGTTTGAGGATCTCTTCGGCTTCCTTGTGCTCAAATTGGTGTTTTCCGCTAGCTTCTCGCCTACAACCAGGAGAACAGCATTTGTATTTTTCCGTACTTTGATTGGCCCAATGAGGTCTCCAGGATCCTCGGCTCTGTCGTCATCCCCCTGGACTCAATTCGAATATTCCTCAGCCTCTCGTTCCCTGGCAACTGGAATCGTATTAGCGCTCAGGAGTCGTTCTCCCACAGGCCATTTCTGTATACTACTCCTTGTTGTCGGGTCCCCATTAAACGGTGTTTCTAAGAACCCAAGGAAAGGGGAACGCGCGTATTTTCCCGTTCCCCAAGGTTCAGTTTCATGTTTAATTCAAGCTCCCCTCCAGTGTTTGTATTAAACACGTTGTACTTGGCTGAATTCGGGATTTTGCATCTGATTTCGGGTCACCTGTTTTCCCGGGTTGCCCTTTCGGATCTTCTTTAGCCTGCACCTGCTGCACTATCCTCAATTTTCGAAAACTTCAATTACGATTTGTTTGTGTCATATAATTATTACGCACGCGGAATTCGAAAAGTTCGACCGTCGACCTCTGTCTTCAATTTTCGAGATTTGAGTCCAGAGATTCGACTTGTTTGTTTTGGGGTTTAGACTGGCACGCGAAGGTTTTGGCGAGTTTTCCCAAGGAAGTGAGTCTGAGGACGGCGCGAGTTTATTTTGAGAACTGGCTGGGAACAGAACTGTTCTCAGAGATTCCCGTGGAAAATGGCCTCTGGCTTCAATTTGATTCCCACGCTGTTAGTGTGGGAACCTTTAGGTGGTCGGGCTAATCAAGGATCGCCTACGCGAACTCGGACCTTTTCTATATCCGCACACAAGTTTCAGTGTACTAGGTTAATTCTGCTCCATACGGTTTCTGCCCTGACTCCCCCCGAGTCCCTTCATTAATTGGCGTTTGATGGCTACGGGAACTTTCCTGTTTTCACGTTCGATCTCTTCCGATATCTCCCGCGCAATCTTCGCGTAGATGCACTTCATTTTTAGGTTGTGTTTTTATCGTTAATGGAGTCTCCGATGTTAGTCATAGGACAGGTGACCGAAGCGGTTTTGGGGCACTTTGCAGGGATTGGGTGATTGGGATTTTGGGCTTTGTTTTTCAAAGAAGTTTGCTCCAAATCCCAGACCGGCTTGTAATTTGGTGGTTCTAGAAACACGGACTTTCAAGGCAACTTGCCGGATTCTTAGATCTTAGCAGACCTATATCCACGCCATGATTCCCCCAAATCCAGAAATCATCCGTAGCCGATGCCCTTTGAGATCATCTTGATCTCCCCCTCTCAAAAGAACCAGTCCCGTCCTCATTCCCAATTTATGCCCCAGATTGTCCCATTGTCTCCGAACTCAAAAATTCAATTCTTGGCCATTCTTAAGAATTCTTAAGAATCCCAAATTCCAGCGTAGTCCAATGACACTATCCACGTCCCCTCCGCACTCACAACAAGAATTGTTTCTTCTTCTCGCTGGGAACTTCACGTGGTCACGAGTTTCCCAGAAGAGTCCACCTGGGAATCAAGTGAATCCATTGAAACGGGGAGAAATCTGTTTTCTGGGAGGTGAAGAATAAACAAGATTTCGGAGTTTTAGGAAGAACGGCCGATTGACGTTGGGTACAACTCCCGTTCTGTGCAATAACAAGTGCCCTTTGTCGGGTCTCTGATTGCCGCCTCATCACGATATTATCGCGGAACGTCCTTTGGGACGACTCAAAACAAGAAACATCCCCGCGATTGAATTTCCTGTTATCTTTTCGCAGGTACGCAAAGGTCTTTCCTGGTCGCCAGACTGTTTTTGAAGACTATGAGACTCCTTAAGATCTACTTTTCATGGTTTTCCTTGCCTCCAAAAATGACGTTTTCACAACTTTGCGGATTTCACGTTTTCCAGCTCCCCGGGGAGCTTTGTACAAGCGCCCATCGGAAACACGAAAATACCAATTTCCTGGCAAGATCTAACCTTTTCGTCATTCCTGTAATCTTCTCCCCAAATGCCTATTATTCACGCTTTTGCAGGGGATTTCAGTTCCTGAAATTGTCCCCTTCTCCTCCTCCAACTTCCTACGCGCTTCAGAACTTTCGCCTTAAAGCGGGAAAACGTCAATTATTTACCACAATCTCGGTTTCAAGGAATCCAAAGACCTAATGGGTTTTATTGTCTTATTGCTTTTTAGGCTTGGAAACTTCGGATTTTTTGAGAAAGTGCCTGGGGACGACTTCGACTCGAACTAGCTAGCACACTTTATAGTCTACGGATTTCTGAGGATACAGGCGGGTTTCGATATTTTTGGATTCTGGGAAGAGGGCAGAGTTGACCACAAAATGCAGCCTTTCCGCCGATTTGTTGTCCTCAGACCGCGTAGGTTTATCCTTGAACGGGTCTTAATTGAAGGCTATGGATACAAGAGATCCTTTGTCCCATATTTTTGCCAAAGGTGCTGGTGCCTCCTAAGAAACCGGATTCCAATAATCCCCAGCGGCATTTTCAGCTCGCCAAATTTCAACCTCCTGGGACTCTACAGTACCCCAACAACCTTTCTTCACAAAGGTCCCCTTGTTTATGCATTGTAATCCCTAATCCGCGCCTAAAATACCCCAAAGCCCTTTCCTACGGCAGCTGGTTTCTCAGTTTATCCAGGCAAACACTCGGAGAACGTCACTTTCTGCCACCTGCCCCCTCACAGATCATCATTTTCTCGCCTGGATCCAGCCGCACTTATCACCTCAATCCTCCTCTGCTCTTTGAGGAGATCTCGATCGCTTATCCTATTTCCTCTCTCCGGCTTCGAAAATGCCGCTTGGCCAGAAATCAAAAGAGGCTGGGACTTGGCCAGCGTCGCAGGCACGCCGCGCCCCTCGCGGCGGCAGCGGCGTAACCAGAGCTCGCGAGAATTAATTACGCCGCGGCCGACCGCGGTCATTACCGATTCGCCCCCTCCCCCTCGGAACCCATTCCGCGTGTCCACTCTTATGAGTTTCTTCCGATCCTCGCGTTTCCGCCGCGACTTTGCAACTCTTCGTCGTCCTCAATTCTAATCCGCGGTCCCTTCTTTTCCAGATAAGACCACAGAACTATTCAGAATGCGTCGAAATGGATCCAGAAGCAATTGGACCGAGATCAAGTGCGACTTCTTCGACGAGATCTACGAGATCCAGGTGAGTCTTGGTTTGGAATTTGGGGAATTCTGGGGGAAGCTCGGGATGATCAATTAGAGGAGCAGAGTGGAGATAAGAGGAGAACAGGAAGGAGGGGACAGCTGACGGGAGAATGAGTCAGCGGAGGTTTTGGGGAGCATGGCACGGAGAGATCTCGATCGCCCGGATTAGAAACAGCTGAGAGGGCTATTCTTGTAGGACAAGGAGTGTATGATTGGAGGAGATTTATGGTTCTGGTGGTTCAGGAGGAAGTCAGCTGGCGCTCTGATCATCCTATGCGTAGTTTGGCGGCATGAATTAAGAACCGATTCTGACGATTTTGGCATTTCGAGCCAAAGCCAAAACATCAAAACAAACATTCCCTGTAGGTACAAACCACCGGGATTCCCTGGAATTCTCCGATCTTCGTTCTTCGCTACTAGAGACCCCAGATTGAGCTAATTTTCCGAGAAAGGGTGTCTGTGTTCGTGTACGAGGAAAGAGTTGCAAGGACAACAAGTCGTGAACAGGCGGCACGAAGTGGGGGAGACGAGTTAAGAACGATTAATTAGTATTCGCACTGCCAGCTGCGCTAATTTTTGGGTTTGTGGGAAACGAATTTGTGGCATTTGAACTTTTTAAAGCTTAATGTGAGAGTGGGATGCGGAATTGGGAATTTCGGGCAAAGTGCAAGTGGTGATCGGTGGGAAGGAACGGCGTCACTGAATCCGGGAATCTCCTGGTTTCCTTAATCGTTGGTGTGTTCGAGCTTTATTCGGGGGCTACAGTATCCACAGGATCACTTAGCGATGCAGAACTTCTTCTTCGCGTCCCACTTGAAATTCCCCTCGCAGATGCAGGCTTCGTATTTGCCCTCGAATCCGCAATAGGAGTTCTGGGGACACGTGTAGCACTGGGTGTGGATCTCTCCGTTGAGGCACAGCTTCAGGTACTTGCATCCGTTGGTCAACTGGCTGAATCCCGGGGTCAGCGTGATGCCGCTGTCCTTGTCCGGGCATGGGGCGTTGGGATCACGGGGTTTCGGGGGGTTCTTGGGCTAGAATTAGATGATTAGGGAATAGAGAAAAGGCGATTCTTACGTCGAAGCACGCGGTCTTCTCGGCGTTCCACTTCATTCCAGGTTGGCAAATACAGTCGGGGTTTCCGTTTCCGTCGAGTCCGCAACGGCTGTTCTCGGCGCATTCGTAGGGTTGCGAGATGAGTTCTCCGTTGACGCAGACGTTCTTGAAGGTGCAGTTGTCGGTGAGGAAGCTGACGAAGGCCGGAATCTTGAGGCAGACCTTGGGATCCCTTGGGAGAGGAGAGGCCAGGGCCAGAGTGCCGACGAGGGCGAGGAGAGCGAAGGATTTGATCATGGCGATCTGATGACAAATAGGTCCCTTCGACCGCCTTTTATGGCATCGAGGGAGGCCAGGGTGATCAAACAATTCCCCGGAATGCGGTTTAAAAAGCTGATCAAACATGCGGCTAAACCGTGCCGATCGGGGGTTCGCAAAGGGCAAAAAGCGGGTGGTTATTGAAATCGGCGACTTGGATTATGGATTCTTTTCAATTTTGTGTTTTGTGGCTTGCGGGGTCGGAGATCATGTAAAGTGGGTCCGGGCGACCAAAGAACATCCTTCAATTCCTTCTCATTTCAGGAGAATCTCTACTGGAAACACATCGGCGCCGGGAACATCCTGATCCCCTACGGGATCGTGTGCATCTTCGGCGCCATCGCGAATCTCTTCGTCATCATCTCCTTTATGAAGACTTCTCATCTCCGAAATCTCAGAAACTACTTTATCGTGAATCTCGCCTTCTCCGATCTGACTCTTTGCGTCGTCACGGGTCCGCTGACCCAGTATTTCACGTTGAATCTCTTCTGGCCGTGGGGGAACTTGACCTGTCGAGTGGTAAGCGCTTAATTCTGGATTCCTGAATCTTAATTTCCCCGTTTTCAGATGGCCTCCGTACAAGCGGTGAACATGTTCGTCTCCTGCCTGACGTTGGTTCTCATCGCGATGGACAGATTCCTGTTGACTCTGTGTCCCGTTAAGTGGTGAGTCTTGTTTTGCTGGATTACTCATTTGGATTACGGGAAATTGAGTTTGTGGGAACAACGCGGGGCAATGAAAAACAGGATAAGCCAATTTTGGAGTCGGAAGAAAGACGGAAAGACAATTTAAACGCGGAATTGAAATTCACCGATGCGTAATCCGAGTTTTCCTAGGCGTCTCGCAGCGACAGCTCCGGTCATCTGCTACCTGGTCGTTTGGCTCACTTCGCTCGTCGTCGCGGCGCCGTACTTCTTCGCGGTCTCTTCCGAAGATGTCCGCATGTTCCACCCCTGGAACAACTCCCAAACCGATCAGATGGTGAGTTTCCGGCCTCTCGCTCTCCTCTCCTAATTCCTCCTCTTTACAGCTCTCCATGTGCAAACGGAAGCGGCCCCAAATGTGCCTCGAGAACAACTGGCACTTCCTCCCGTTCTCCCGCCGCACCTACACCCTCACCGTCCTGGCCATCCAGTACATCCTCCCGCTGGCCGCCCTCGGATTCGCGTACTCCCAAATTGGATCCACGATCCGAAAGCGCATCAAGACCTCCACCACCATCGACCACCAGAAGCGGCACATCCTCGTGCAACGGAACCGCAAGGCGCTCATGCTCCTGCTCTTCCTGGTCCTCATCTACGGCATCGCCTGGCTCCCCATCAACGCCTACAACGTCCTCCACGTTCTGGACATCATCCACTTCTCCCAGTATCGTTACATCTTCTGCCATCTCATCGGCATGACCTCCGCCTGCATGAACCCGATCATGTACGGCCTCATCAACGACAGTTTCCGGAACGCCTTCATCTCGCTCCTTCGGCCCGTTCTGGCCCCCTGCACCAAGTATATCACCGTCGTTCCTCCGCACACCCACACGACGCATTCTTTTGCGCCTGGGCTACGACAACAGCACAATATGATCATGAAACGGAGGGTAAGCAGGAGCTCGGATCTGAACAGTTCTTAATCTCGGCATTTTCAGGCTGAAGCGGAAGCCCAGAAGAAGGAGTCGGTGCAGAGTTCCGGCGGCGCGGAGGGCGACAGTCCGCAGCAGGCGCTCATTTATCAATGCTGAAGCGGGGATTCTCCAGAATCGTTAATTTATTTCTTGTTTTCTCCTTCTGTCCTGTGCATAAATAGTTCGAATTGAGCGATTCTGGCCTTGGGATACTGTAGAGTTGATCTCCGACTCTGAGTTAAACATGAGGATTAGAGATTTGACGTTTTAATCCGATCACTCGCGCATAAATTCAGAGGATTATCAGGCAGATTAAGAGACCAAAGCACTCGTATTCAAAACGACGATTTCTGGTATGGCCTTGGAAGCGATCGGCCACACGCGATGGCGCGCTAATCCACAAAGTGAAACTCTGGGATTAAAATGATGACTTGGAAATTCTCGGAATCAGGAATATTTGTTGGTTTTACTAATCGTTGGTTGGTTTCGGAGAACAAATTTAGAGGTCGGCCAGTTCCGTTGGTTTGGCTGGAGGTAGATCCCATGTTGGACAGAAGCGAGAAATGGCGGACCACGCGATCTATGGTTACTTTATGTGCACACGTTGGACTCTTAAAATAGACCCCAACTCAGCATC
>KN166483.1:42704-54010 GCA_000757745.1 Steinernema scapterisci | reverse complement strand
AGAGCCAAAAGAGCGCCCTACATCAGCGCCATGAACAAAGAACGCCAATGACATTAGCTCCCAAGCGACAGCAGCGCCAATTAGCTTGTACTTAGGCCTATCTGAGCGTCAAAGGCGCTTTCAATTTGAAGACTTTGCATTTCAAGCAAACAGACGGCTTTTGGAACACCGGGGATAGTACTGAAAGGCTACAAGGCTTAGGTTTGGGAGCTACCACAGACGATTGCCTGGTTTCTGAACCACCGTAGGCGCATGCAGACGGGGTATTTAGGCCTGGAGCGACAGTTTCAGGTTTCGGATTACACTTTAGGAACTTTAAAAGTTCTGGAACCCAAAAACGCTGAAAACCTATTTGTGTATCTTGGCACCCGCTTGGCGCTAATGTCGTGACATCGTTCAAAACACTAATCCACAAATTTGGAAGCCGAAGGGCTGACCAGTAGTATAGAAACTGTCGCCCTTCCCCCCTGCCCTCTCTCATACCAATCGGGCGTCGCAACTATGGTTTACGGACAGCTCGTTTTGCATGTCAGCCGCTGGCATCTTGGGAATTTCTTATCCTCTCATAGGTTCACCGATGCTCAGCCAACGTTTAAAGCCATAGAACTAACCAAAAAGTGCAAAATGGTCTCGTCCACGGTTGACTTGATACAAGTAACGGGGAACTACCTGAAAAACACAGTCATGTCTTAAGACATCGAACACGCCAAATGAGGACACTGTGCCCGACACGCGGCAGTTCTCTCAAGTGAAGCAACAACAATCGATTGCGCCAAATGCTTAGGCCAATGCACGAGAAAGGTCTGACGAAAGTCATAATGGCGATGAGGATGGAGGCAGCTCCGCGCTTGAGACACTGTTTAAACATTGATTTGCGCCATCGAAATGCGAAACCATAACATCAATCCAAAAGAGAAATGTTTCGCTTCGCGGCAGGCTGGCCCACCCACACTGCGAGAAGAGAAGACAGACGTGAAATGGACGCGAATACGCTAGTAGTGAGATGCCCCCAAGGGTTAATGTTATTGATCTGCGTATGCAGAGATGTTGATGACTAAGACAGACGGGTAAACTGATTCGTTAGGGTTCATGTGGCTGTTAGTAGAGACTGAGGGTGGTGCCGGCCACGCCCAAGGGGCGTGACACACCCAATTGACATAGGTTGGTTTGGGTTGGTTCGAAGCATTTGTTCTCCACATATCCACTTCGTCTTGGGTGAAATGAAGCGGTCGATTTAGGGCGATTCGTTCAGCTAGCATGCATACAAGTACTCCGCAGCCATAGAAGTTCGCTTGGTGGGTGTAGCGTCATGGTGGTGCAGCGGTGATTCTGTTTACAAAACAACCTACGACTATTTTCAGGTCTTCTATCAGTTTTCGGGAGAGGTGCGCCTCATCTGGCATGGGGTCGTAGACGACAACCTCTCGCATAGGTTAGTTTGGGTTGGTTCGAAGTTGTATGACGCCGATTGGCCAGTGGTTGCCTTGTTGGTGAATCGGAATGAAGAAGTGGCGTTCGCGATCAGGATTCAGAATTTCAGCGTAGTTACCGTGGTTTGGAGCGTTTTCAAAGCCACACATTTACATCACTTCTTTCGGAAGCAGTATCACATGCGCCTGCAGATGGGGTGTGTAGGCCTCGGGCGACAGTTCCAGGCCCACTTTTGGAACTTGGCTAAAACAGTTCTAGAACCCAAAAACATTGAAAACCGATCTGTATATCTTAGCACCCGCTTGGCGCTTGGCTCCGCTTGGCGCTCTTGTCGCCTGAAGCTGATAACGTTTGGCGCTAATTTTGTGACGTCGTCCAAAAGACTAATCAACAAATTCGAAAGCAGAAGAGCTGACCAGAAGTAAAGAAATTGTCCTCTTGCCTACTCCCATACAAATCGGGCTTTGCAACTATGACTTTCGGACAGCTCGTTGGGGCCACAGACTGCATGTCAGCCGCTGGCATCACGGCAGCGGTCAAGGTGGAGAGTGTTGTTTCAATGTTTTGGAATCGCGGGACGCGAGAGGGAAGATGCCCTTAGCTGCAGGTGCACCGCAGACGTGATCTTCAAAAAGTGCGATTTCATAGAAACCTTCTCTGTGTATTTAAGGTCTGTGTTTCGAATCTCCGTCCGGCCAATTCTACTGTCACTGTGAACACGGACGGGTACGGAAGATTGGCGTGCGCTGAGTCTGGTATCCTCGTCTATCCTGAAAAGAGTCAATCCAGTCCCCAGAACAATCCGAACCCCTAGGACAATCGAGACCCCGGAACAATCCGAACCACTTCCTATCTGTCCGGCGAGACGTCCCCATGGGGAGCGCTGCAGGAGCACTGACCCCCAAGGCTATTAAGGATTAATTTGTGTAACTTATCTTGGGACAGCTGGGCGCGGAACAACAATGACGAAGCTAGGCACATGCTAATGGAACAAAACGAGCGACCACCCACAGAGGGCAACAGCTCCATTTTGATAACAATGAGCTGACAGACGGATAGACTAAGGACACCCATTTCGGGGTCTACGAGTTTCTACCAAAGCCAAACTTTAGAAGCTCAGAATTGAGCGCAGTAGGCTCATGGGACGTTATCGATTCCCAAGTCTTCTCTTTCTGCTGCCTTGCCTCTTTTTCTGCTGCCCTACTGGTCTTTCAGTCTTAAGTATTCTTCGCATCACATCGATTTCAGTGAAAAAACAACAAGTCTCGACTCTTCAACGTTGCTTTGTAATATTTTCAATCTTAATTCTTCAGAACCTGCTTAAATAAATCGTTGTACCATTGTTTCATGCATAAGGAAATCGGCAATTTGTCACTTGAGTCTTGGTTCTTGGACCCTGAAATGCAACTTACATCACAAACTGACAAATTTTATTTCACCCAGTTGAGACTAAGAATACGATTTTCATATCGAATTTGCGTGATGCCTTGAGTTGCTAATTAAGGTTGCTTTAAAGCAGCCGTCCTTCTCTAGAATGCAGAATTAGGCAACATTGACAGCAAACAACCTCTTAGCTAACCATGAATATGAAGAAGCGTCTATATCGAAATCCGGATTGAAGAACCATGTCCAAAGATTCTAGTTTGACATGAAAACAACCGTGTTTAGAATCTTTCGGTCCATATTGGCAAACTGCGATTCAATGTGTTTCGAGACCCTCGCTAAAAACAAGCACTAAACCAGCTATAACAATGGGTCAGCGACTCGAGTCAGGCCGACCAATGACTTGACTTACCTATGCTTGCCAAAACTGCTTGTCAAAACCTCTCGTCACCAGTCGACTTGTTCCGAAAAACGGTTAACTACCTAAAAACCTTAATTCAACTAATTCTTGCAAAGTACGAAAATTGCACGTAAAGCACGAAATAGTCGCTGTTGCACCAGAGACACACTATTGATTGCTTGTGTGTTCGCCAGCCGCTGGCGACTCAAAGAACGACTGCCGCGGCTAAACAAAAAAGTGCAGAAGAGACGATGACGTAGCACAACGGGCGTGCGGCTTGCATTATTGGCAGGATTGGTTGCTTAAGTGTCTGTGAGTTGATGGATTTTATAATTTATAAGTTTTTAATAAACGATTGCAACTTTTAAAACATCGTTATAGTGACTATTTGCATTGAAAGACCTCATAACACTGGACTTTTAGGGGTTGGCTCTGCTGCTCCATTAGACGAGTTGACTCCTGTTTTCTTTTCCGCACCAGTTGGAAATTTGGATTTGGTTAAAACCGGATGTGGTAAACCAATATTTACTCGAGATTTTCGGTACTGACGATCCTGCTTCTTCTAACCATTTACTTGTATGTTCTTGAATCACTGTATCGTTACTTCGATGACCACTGGTGGAGACGATCTACGATCTGAACTTTCTGTAGTTGAGATCCGAACGTTGAGTTCCGATTTGACGCCCAAATCTGTTACCCTTGTCGCTTGAAGAACACGGCTGAACATGGCTGAACCAACCCGATTCCGGGACAACCTCAGTACATCACAATTGTCTTGTGTGTCAAGTGTCGCCGTCGTATCCGTCGCAAATGAATAAATCGAAGAGATTACGGTAGTCCGAATTAAGCCCTTTACTACTACCGCCCACTAGTCAACACACGTCGCTCCTAGTGGTCATAGCTGGAAGGAAACGGACACCAAAAGCCTTGTTTCTGTTCTCTTCAGAAAAGGAGACAAGTTGACGCTTGGGACTCTCTGACAAGGATGACTCACGACGGCGACGCTGTCTGTCCTCGCAGTGGCTCTTCTCTTTGCGTTCCTGGGGCGAGCGCGAGTGCCGACGGCTGGATGACGCCCTCGTTGCCTCTTTCGCTCCTCACCAGCTGGCTTTTCAGCGATGGAGCGCAAACGACTGGGAGTTCCTTCCGGGAGAGCTTGGGTGCCGGCGAGTGAGCGCTTTGGCAGACGGAGCCCGAGAACGGCACACAAGTCAACACACTCTACTACTCGTCGTCTCCGGCATTGTCCACTAAGGAGTCCACTTCACCTCAAAGTCAACAAAAACAAGTCATCAAATACAAAAATTTATTTTTTCTAAAATCAACAATTCTAAAAGATGTTGTAAAAGTAGGTCTTCTTCCAGCAACGTTGATGAAGTGAAGGTGGGAGGGGCTAATTCTTCGTGTTGATGTTTTCCAGTCTTCTGAAAGTAGCCATAAATTACTAAAGACCCAAACCAGATTCAACTTACATTATCCCACCTAACGATGAATTTATGTAGGTGCAGACTGGGAGCCCCATTGAAAACTCCTTACCTTCTGGTCAAGGCTCCACACTGTAGCCATAAGGTCAAGCGTGTCTTACCAGCCTGAAACGCAAGAACATTAGAACATGAACTACTTAGGAATGTACACCAAATGCCCTACGCCAAATAAGCTGAAAGTTGTCACAAAGGTGAACCTCTGGGAGGGTAAGAGATTTCCGAGATCCCAGCGGCCGACATGCAGTCCGTGGCCCAAACGAGCTGTCCGAAAGTCATCGCTTTGGAGACGAAAACCGATGCGACGAACGATTTGTATGGGGAGAGCAGTTTTGCAACTATCGGACAGTTCATTGAAGACTCAGGCTTCGTGAGAGTCACTGGGATTTCGGGAATCTCTTCTCCTTCCATAGGGTCACCTTTGTGCCGAATTTCAGCTGATTTGGCTTGGGACACTTTGCGTACAGTGAACGAAACGGGACTCACCTATCGAACTCCTTGCCTTCTGGACATAGGCATGGCCTGAAAATGGACATCTTTAAATACATGTCAGGACAGTTTAAAGGTGTTTTTGAGTGGGTGGCTTTTGGGACCTTTCAGGGTTTGTGAAAACAAGAGAATAGGTCTAAGTGATTCAAGAATCGAGGAGTGGTTCAAGCTTAGATTTGATCAAGAACTAGGTGACCCAAACTTTGGCATGTTTTGTTCCAAGCACGAAACCTTGTTGAAATTTAGCTCAAACACGTTAAAATCATAGCAATCATAACAAATAGCCATCTTAGATATCAAGGAGGGTAGAGGTCAAAAGTGTGCGCTTCTAACTCAAAATCCCTCCCAAAAGTTGAAATCTAACAGAAGAGGTATGCATAGTGTCCCACGCCAAATAAGCTGAACTTTTGGCACAAAAGTGAGCCTATGGAAGAATACAAATTTCCCGCAATTTCAACTGCTAA
This sequence comes from Steinernema scapterisci, assembly GCA_000757745.1. Taxonomy (NCBI): domain Eukaryota; kingdom Metazoa; phylum Nematoda; class Chromadorea; order Rhabditida; family Steinernematidae; genus Steinernema; species Steinernema scapterisci. The sequence goes on along the minus strand of KN166483.1, from coordinate 48,362 downwards.
AATGCAGTTTAAGGCCCTAACGGGCTGTCCAAAAGATGCAGAACGAGACTCCATAAGCGGATCCGACCTAATCTATTCCACGAAAACGCCTCAAATACAAATAGCTCTTTAGCCGAATAATGAGCTCAAAGGCTTAAAAGGGACTCTTTCCTGGATGAAATCCAAAAGTCCAACTCCCGTTTTTGGGTTCGCCTCAAATAGATAGGGCTATTTTCCCTATTTGGACCCTCGCTAAATAGATAGGGCTAGAGCCCTACTAGAGCCCAGAACTACAAAAGCTGCCCTGTCCCATACAAATTTGGCGTCGCATCGGTTTTTGTATGCAACGCGATAACTTCCGAACAGCTCATTTTAGGCACAGACTGCATTTCAAAAGCTGCAATTTTGGGAATTCCTCATTCTCTTATAGATTCACCTTTGGGTCAAATTTCAGCTCATTTGGCGAAGGACACTTTGTGAGACACACTCAATCCCTTGTAAGCACTTAAGCTTTGAAGATTCTTGATGACCAAAATTTGGGGGGGGGAGGTACGAGAGATCAAAATGACATTGTAAAAACCCAAAAACATGCCGTTTTTTAGAACGGCGACAAAGTTAAGAATGACTCACCTTGAAAACTCCTCACCGTCTGGATCAACGCAGTGGTAAGGAGCTTTTTGAATCCTGAAATCAACACTAAAGTTTAGGCATTTTTCAATAGTTTTGAAACCAATTTTAACTCTATTTTTTATACAAGTTGGAAATTACCAGAGCTTAAATATCAATCCTACGGATTTGGATAAAATGTGGTGCAGGCGTAGAACCTAGTCAGTTAAGTTCAAAATGAACTCTTAGCTGCGGATATCGCTATTTCGAAGCAACACTATACGGTAGCCGTGGTCAAAAAGTTGGTGAAGCCTGGGGGATAAGGAGACGAATCCAAACCCGTGGCCAGATAGGGAAACGGAGGCCCAACATCAGAAACAGGGGTCTCTGAGGCTTGATTATCGTTTCCTAGACCGGCTCCAGGCTTGATCACCGTTTCTAGGGCTTACAGGGCTGTTAGCCCTGTGGGCTTTCTGGGCTGTTAGCCACCGCCACCGTTCAGTGTGAGCGGCATGACCATCGACCATTTTTAAAGACATCTTCCTAGTCGACAAGTTTGGTTCACCTCTAGAATGCGAACCTCTGGGAAATTAGGACAATCATCTCGAAAAAGAGAACCACATGGTTCCGTTTGTGTTTGTTTTGAGCGTCTGCTAAAGAAGGGTTTGGATCGTTTGGGGGTCTCAATTGTTCCAGGTTCGGATTGCCCCGCGTTTTCGGATTTTACCGAAGAACCCCTGGCTTACTCAAGCTCAGGATCCAAAAAAAGCAAAAACAGGTCCAAGCACTAGCTTGAAACGTTCGGGCATAGAGGGATTGGAGAAGAACCAAGTGTCGAAGGGACAACGACGTCACTTCGAGGACACATCCTCGAAAAAGAGCGGATTAGGGGACTTATTTTACTTTCGTCTTTGGTTTGGATCGTTCGGGGTTCGGATCGTCCCAGGAATTCGGGTTGCCTCGGGGGTTTGGATTCTACCGGAGAGCCACAAGTTTTTAATTGCGGTTCAAATTTGACTGTTTTTTAGTCTTGAGCGTCTGCTAAAGAAGGGTTTGGTTCATTTAGCGGTCTCAATTGTTACAGGTTAGGATCACCCCGGGGGTTCTGATTCTACCGGAGAGCCACAAGTTGTTATCGGTGGCTCAAAACTCCCATCTTTTTTTGGTTATTCTAGGCTCAAATTAAAATGTGTCCTATTTATAGCTCGCAAACAAGAAGAGAAGGCGGCTAATTAGCAAAATGACTCACCCATAATTGTAAACAACTCTCCTCCATGATCGACCTATGAAACTAGCTTAATTACCTGAAAACAAGGAATATAAGACTTGAAATCCGCTAAAGTCTAGAGGCCACTAAGGCCTCTAGACTCTTGCAATAACGCAATTTCGCCACTCTCGCAATTACGCGCGCAAGCAAATTTATTCATGCGACACCCAGACAAATCAATAAGTGGCTCAGACTCACACGACGCGCTTGTCGCAACGACCACCTAAGAAGGAAGCCACTAAAACAGCCAGACCTCTTTTATTCCCTTAGCCTTAGATTTCGCTTAGAGTTAGCCTTTAGAATCCCAAAAGGCCATCTCTGAAAGGCCAATAGTGAGATTTGACCTTGGAACTCGTTTGGCACGCTCCAGAATCCGCGAATGGCAAAAAAGTCTCATATTTCACGACAACAAGAGCTGGCAAAGACCACGAGAGCCGAAAGCCGAGTGCCGCCGGCCACACGCAAAGACGACAAGAGTAAAAAACGAGAGAAGCGACTAGCCGAGCAGACGCGGCTGAGGGGCGTGGCACGTGGTTGACACTTGCTGACACTTGGGTGACACGATGACACGAATGCTTGCACTCTGGGACTAACTGGAGGTCTCCAGAAAAGTCCAAACTGGGCATGGGCGAACAATGCGGTGGTCCAAAGGCTAGCTTTTAGCAAAAATTGAAATCTTGAAGAATCGAGCGTTTGTGGAAAACAGCTTTAAAATTTGCTTTGACACTCTCGCGTCTCTGTGTTTGCGCACACGTGGTCTGTGGGCGTGGGGAGTCTTTCAGAGATGTGTTGACAACATTCCACGCCCAGAGAATTGAATTTGTGAGCTTCCCGCGATGAAGGAAAGCTGATCACTGTGGACTAAATGCGACTCATCGCTGGAGTTTCGGACAATATGGCTGCTCGGCGGCTAACCGGCAACTTTGACAACGGATGGCAGAAAGAAGCTAGGACATGTGTGGACGGATAGAATCTAAGGAAGGCTTATTAGGCATATGTGGATAAACAAGACGCAATTTCCAGGAACTTGTTATGATTCAGGGCCCAGACGGCGGTGACGTCTGTGGTGTGGCAATCCTTTGTGGCCTTAGGGTGTGAGAGTGTAAGAGGCGTGTTCGGCGGTCTTCCAAGAATGAGCCCGGACGGCGCCTTTCTCGTTCGTGGTTGTCTGTGGTCGGTAGATGCGAAGGAAAGTCTTCCAAGCGTGATTGACGAAGCCTTTCAGTTCTGACGACGCATTGAGTCGTTTATTAGGCATATGTGGATAAACAAGACACGGCTTTCCAGGAATTGTTTTGATTGCAGGCGGCTGTGACGCATGGTGGATGATAATCCTTTGTGGCGAAGCCATGAAGCCATAGTATACAAGGGCCTGGAGTCTCCCAGGTCTTCTCATCACCGTGCCATCCCGCCAGCAGTGAACTCGTCGAACGTCTGATACGATTCTACGAGTCGTCAGAACTGAAAGACTTCGCCAATGACGCTTTGAAGACCTTCCTCCCCGCATCTACCGACCACAGACAACCACGAACGAGAAAGGCGTCGTCCGGACTCCTTCTCGGAAGACCGCCGACCACGCCTCATATACGCTCACACCCTAAGGCCACAAAGGATTGCCACACCACAGACGTCACCGCCGTCTGGGCCCTGAATCATAACAAGTTCCTGGAAATTGCGTCTTGTTTACCCACTTATCTCTTATAAACCTTTCTTAGATTCTATCCGTCCACACATGTCTTAGCTTTAAACTCGTCTCTCTCTCTGCCATCTGTTGTCAAAGTTGCCATTTAGCCGCCAAGCAGTCAACCATTTGTTCGAATTGTCAGCAATGGGGGGTCGCACTTAGACCACACTGTGTTCAGCCTTTCTCCACTGCGGGAAGCTCACAAATTCAATTTGCTGGGGATGGAATGTTGTCAACACATGTCTGAAAGACTCGGTGAAAAAGCGATGAATGAAGTCTGTGACCCGGGTGGCGTCTTTCGGTCCCTAGTTCCCCGGCTCGTATGGACTTAGCTCATCGTCTCCTGGAAGAGCAAGACGTCAAACATGCCAACGAGCTGCCCTGTGAGACCCTAGGTATCCGACAATTGTCGGATACCCTGGGACCGTAAAGTCGTTCCGTCCACACACGACCACGAGAAAAGCGCCGTCCGGACTCCTTCTCGAAAGACCGTCGACCACGCCTCTTATACGCTCATACCCTAAGGCCTCGAGATTATCGAGACATGTGTGGACGGATAGAATCCGAGGAAGGTTTATCAGGCATGAGCGGATAAACAAGACGCAATTTCCCAAGACTTGTTATGATTCAGGGCCCGGACGGCGGTGACGCATGGTGAGCGCTCATCCTTTGTGGCCTAAGGGTGTGAGCGTATAAGAGGCGTGGTCGGCGGTCTTCCGAGAAGGAGTCCGAAGCGCCTTTCTCGTTCGTGGTTGTCTGTGGTCGGTAGATGCGGAGGAAGATCTTCAAAGCATCATTGGCGAAGTCTTTCAGTTCTGACGACGCATCGAGTTTTTGAAGAATCGTATCAGACGTTCGACGAGTTCATTGCTGGCGGGATGTTACGGTGGTGAGAACACCTGGGAGACTGCAGACCCTTGTATACTATGGCTTCATGGCTTTGGGAAACAGCTCTGAAATTTGTTTTGACACTCTCGCGCCTCTGTTTTCGCACACGTGGTCTGTGGGCGTGGGGAGTCTTTCAGAGATGTGTTGACAACATTCCATCCCCAGCAAATTCAATTTGTGAGTTTCCCGCAATAACGAAAAGCTGAGCGTTGTGGCCTAAGTGCACCCGTTGTTGGCATTTCGAACTAACTTTTGGCTGCTTGGCGGCCAAATGACAACTTTAACAAGAGTTGCCAGAGAGTGGCCACTTTCTAATCAGGACATGAGCGCACAGATGAGACCTAAGGAAAGTTTTTTAGGCGTAAGTGGATGAACAAGAGGGACTGGAAATGGGGACCATTGTCCGATATGAGGATCCCAGGGTATCTGACCATATGCCGCATCTCCTGGTGCTGCACTCTGGCATGTTTGGCGTCTCGCTTTTCCAGCAGATGATGAGCGGAGTCCATGTGTGCCGGGAAACCAGCGACCGAAAGACGTCGACCGGGTCACAGACTTCATTTATCGCTCGTCGAAAATATCCATGCTAAAGTTGGGCTCCTTTTGTTCTTAAAGTTCTAAAAAAGTCAACTTTAAAAGTCAACTTTATTTTGGAATCTCCGAAAGAGTCCGGGATCCACCAGCTGAGCTTTGGATTGTCCGAGCGTCAGAATGCAAGATAGGCTTTAGCTTGAACCGCGGACTCTTCAGGTGATCTAAAACTTCAGCTCAAAAATTGAAAAACGTTACCTTATTTTAGGTGAATATGTCGAGTCCTTCGAGTTTTGAGGGTCTTTTCCAGCATTTTCAGCAGTCTGTAAAGAAGAGCTACGCAGGAATTAGCCAGTCAAGCCTCCCACTGACTCACCGCTGATTGAAAATGACTCTCGCTTTTGATCGACTTTGTGAAAACGTGGAAAACTACCTAAAACGTTAAGAATTTGAACAGCGAAAATCGAGTTTTGTCTCTTAAACTGAGAAATTAGCCGCGAGAAGCCTCTGCCACAAAGGCCATCATTGAGGGAAGCGAATGGGAGAGGAAAATGAATGACACGCGGCAATGATCGATCTGAGAGAGTTTGGTCATCTCTATAACGCCTTGCGTAATCATTACAGCGCCCAGATGAGAGCAGCTCAAAGACTGACTCTGTCTTCTTCCAACTCCCCAATCAACATTGCCGCCGGCCACACATTA
>KN166483.1:19342-42522 GCA_000757745.1 Steinernema scapterisci | reverse complement strand
TGTTTTATAGCAGCTTTTCCTTATTTTTCAGCTCTTTAGTGCAGAATGTGCTGAGAAATAAGCGAAAAGCGCGAGAAAAACACGAGAGAAAAAGATCGGCTCTGAGAGGATTCGAACTCGCGAGGTCAAACTGGTGAACCAACGCGTTACCCACTGCGCCATCTAAAATGTTGTGGTGGGAGCCTGGACCTGAAAACCCTGTTTTAACCCCATTTTTCTCATTTTCCGAAAATTAGACCTAGCCTATCTTGTTCAGCTCGTCAAGCTCTACAAGATAGGCTAGAAAAGTTTCAGATCCCAGACTCATACTTGGGACCCTTCCCTTGTAAGAGCTTTTGAAGAACATCTGCCGCAACTAGACCGACGCAGAAATCAGCAAATAGCATTGCGAGGAGAAGCCAAATTGCTCAAATTGGGCTTCTCTTAGGAAGAACTGGTGGAACTCATGGTTCGGAGAGAGTTAAAATGCCAAGGCACAGCTTTTAAGAATGCATTAACGGAGTTGATCACAGTCATCTGCTGAGTCATCTGATGTGATGAGATGATGGGATGAGCCGACTTATTACAACGAACTCAAATCGTCGCGCCTGGTGTTCGAATTGCGTAAAGCGAGAGAGACCCAGATAGTGTGTTAGAGGGAGAAATAAGGCGAATTTGAGCTTGGTTTATCAAGTCTGGTGACGTTCTTAATGGCCAATAATGCTTTTGAACTGGTCGAAATAGTCACGTTTATGGAAAGCACCTGACAATATAGCGACATTTTGAACAGTTCACAATTGCTTACGATCATACCTTGCTGAATATACGCGATCTCGTCAGATCTCGCAAGTCAAGCAGCAACGGGCGTCGGTTAGTACTAGGATTGGAGACAGCTTGGGAATTCGACGTGTCGTAAGCCTTTTGATCTTTTAGTAACACATCTTCCTTTTTGGACTGTTTTCATTGGCTCAGAATTCAATTTTAAGCCGCCTAGAACACTTCCTGAAAGTTTCAACCCAATCTAAAGCGGCGAATGCATTTTTATAGGCTAGTAAAATATTCCAGAGGCTCCAGAGTCACAAGAGTTACTTGGATATTAGGTCCTTTCAAGCTGTAGACGGTAACAAAAGGTTCAAAGCTGTCAATGTCACTAGTCTTCTTAATTCAGGCTCTGTCCTTTAATTTATCAAACCCCAAACGTTTACAGCGACACTTAAAACAAGGCTACACATCTATGCAACAGTTGCAACGTTGGACATGTGGCTTTTTGTCATTTTCGACATGTGCGGTGTTCCCACTTTGTTCCTCAAAAGCAGCTGCTTCACGTTTGTCCTAATCGTCTTGTTCAAGATTAGGAGAACCAATCCGGCGCCACCTAAAACCGTCTTGTCACTCTTATACCCCTTGTTATAGACACCTACCGTTCCCGAGCTGATAGCTGATAACACACATGAAGATGAAGATCGGCGGAGGTTGGAAGAACTTGGCTACCGTGAAGACCAGAGCAGGGATGAAGTTAAGAAGACAGATGATCCCAGCTTGGAGGAGAATCTAGGACAGGGTTGGACCAGAGGCTTAATCTGAGATACCCACCTTTAACTGCGTCTTGGCGTGATTCCCACCTCTACTGGTGACCCTGACGGACACTATTAGGGCCGCATAGAGGATTAAGAGGCAACTGATGACCACGTAGTCATTGATAGAATGAGCCCAACCCAGCGAGATGTAAAACCCATGATCCACGGGAACCAAGTCCTCTGGCATGGTGACGTATGGGTCAAAGAACCACATGTTCATGGCTGAGGTAAACGTCGCCACAGGGGTGAAGAAGATGTAGAACAGGAAGTAAAGGAACGGAAGCGCAATCCAGATGTAGGTCTTGGCACGATCGAAAAGGGCCTCAGACCAGCGTTGAGACCAAAAGTCAGTGCAGCGGTTGAAGGCGAGGACTACGCAGAACATGCATTGGCAACTCCAGCCACCTTAAGTCAAAGTTGAGTTTTTTGGAGTCTTGGGGCTAAGGATTACCGACAGCCAAGGACCCAGTGATGTACTGGAAGTTCGGGTATATGCAATAGACGGATCCTATGATGAGGAAGAAGCCAGTTTCGAAGCAGTTGAGGAAGAGACAACAAATGTCCAGGAGACCCATGAAGAACATGATTTTGAAGCACGAGTTTTTGTAGAAGGATTGGCGTCGCATGATTATGAGGCAGGGGATGTAGGTAACCTAAAGTTAGTGGATTTCGCTGGATTTGAAGAGAGATCGTCCTTACCATATAGACCAGCCCAAGAAGTATGAAGACGACTCCAATGACCGGCTTTGAAACAGCATACTTAGCCCAGTCTTCCTGACTCATGTAGTCACATCGGTACAAGCGGTCATATGTGTCCTTGTCGAACAGATACGTGTTCATGCCGTCAGCGTGGGACCTAAAAAGACAGATTTAAGCCTAGAAATGCGCGAAAGTCGAGTCTTAAGCTTAGAAGCACGTAGCTCTGACCGAGTACGCCAATCACGGAAGTCAATTCAACTGCCAAAGTCGTAGGTATCAAGGAACGTCCTTGTTGCGCAAGCGGAAAACCCACTTAACGGCGCATAAACAAGTTCGCACCCAATAAGACTACTCTAAGACTTATTCCCTGCTCCCTTTAGTCCATGAGGCATTAGCAGCCAAATCACCGAGCGGGCAAACGCGGAGAAACAACATCGAGCCTGACGCATGACGCAAAAGCATTCGTTAAGCGAGATACTCGGCTTTGAGCAAATGTTCAAGGAATGCTTGACGTGAGGGCGACGATCAGATAAATATGGCTTCCGCTTTGAAGCGCCTTTAGGCAACAAACAAAACATCCATCTATTGAGAACTTGCATATAGTCGCGTAGGACCTACAGCTGCACGAAGTGTACTCGATCTCCACAGTTGACCACATTGAAAATCATGAACTCTACCCGAACCCGACTTAACCCCTTCACAAGTGATCAAAACCTCAAACCCAAGACTAAATACCATGCCATCACACTTAATGACAACATTCACTTAAACAGGTGATCTTGCCCGATATGTCACAAGCTTCAAAAGTTCGCAAGACCTTCGTCGCATTGCCCTCAGAGCAGAGTGCTTTCTCTAAATGTGACTTTGGCTCTTGTCGTTTATTAGGAGCTGACCTTCCGATGTTTGTTTCAGAAGAGTCTATTTGAACTTCAGAAACGGTAAATTAATCTCGGTGGTCTGTTATTTGGAGATGACGTGAAGTCCAAACAGCACATGACACCAAGCCGTGACAGGGCTTCAGTGGACGTTACCGCGAGAGGGGTACTGTAGATGTAACCAGTCAACTTTGGTGTTCCCTGGCTTCCATGGGAACCCAGAAGTTGGGATGCCGCCTCCGTCAACCACCTTTCCGACCGCTTCTCCAAGCTACACAACCTTGAAATGATCCATCCAGACAGGACAACTTCCAGACTGTCTGGTTCCACCCGTCTTTCCGACCGCTCCTTCCCTCGAACTAACCTGAAAATGGGGCTGAGCATGGCAGACCCAACATTTCCAGACCCAGACAGCCTCACCGGTCTGGAAAGCTCCCATCCCCAAAGCTCCCGTCAGTCTCAGTCGCCCCCCTCACTCACCAGTGCGTGGTCGTACGGAACGGTCGGTCGGATTCCGCGCTTCAGTCGCTCTTCACCATCGCTCGAAACAAGTCGTCCCCGAAATGGCTCTGCAACTGTTCATCGCTGCGTTCGGAAGTGTCATCCTCCCGCTCGCCGTCGCCACGCTCGTTGGCGTCTTCTGTGCCAGGAAGGCCGCTCCATCTCCTCCGCCTCAAGCATCACCTGAGAAACCGGCACCGACAGTGACAACTCCCCAAGCGTCGTCCACGCCGAATGACTCCAGCACGGCGAATAAAGGAGGTACGTTTTTGGTTATTTTGGGTTATGATTAGAGGGTCTTTTATCGTCCGGATTTTGGAGTCAGAAATGCCATTTTGGGAGTGGAAAGTTTGGCTAATTTTGGGGTCGTTGGGGGACAGAATTTCGGGGGTTTCACGGAACTCGGCGACGTGCATTCAGATCTAATTTTGCAGCTTTTTGCGCGACAAAATTTGCTCGGCACTTCAGCTGTTGTGTCCCGAAAATCCGTGGTCCAAAAATATGACGAAACGGATGCACTTTTGGATCCAGTAAAGCCGCAAACTGGGTGCCAAAATGTCGAAACTCTGTGTGTATTTTGGGTACTTGTGAGGCTGGAAAATCGGTCTTATGAAAGAGCAATTTTGAGCCTATTTTTGGGCTTCGATTGGTCCGAAATCGGCTTGCGATGGGTCCGATTTGTAGCGGGAATTCCGGCGAAATCTGCATGTCAAGGGGCGCTCAAGAACCGCTAGTCAAATTGGCTTCTTTCGCTGGAAATGGTTGTCTGGAATCCGCCAAACTGAGCTCTGAGCTGGCGTCTAAATTCTGATGTTTATGAAGCCTTAAATTGTGATCATTTTGAGCGACGAAATAGGTCCGAATCTGCCGGAATTAAGGATTCCAATCGCTTCTTTTGATGTCCACCTGTGCCTCAACTTTTCTGCTTCAATGCGCCTCAATTGCTTTACTTGAATGCGCTCTATTTCCTGCACATCTTGGTCCTTCTTGGGCTTTCCAGATGTGATCTCGGATCGGCCAAAACTGCGCCGTTTCCCGCGATTTCAGTGGTTTTTTTGACTTTCTTTGTCCCGTAAAATAAGGCCGTTTGTTTCAGATTCCAAGGACAACAGCAGAAGCGGCGAATCATGCGACAAGTGCGACAAATGTGGATGTAGGTTCACTCTCCCCCCTGAATTGGCGTTCATGACCTCTTTTCAGCCAATCTGAAGAAGGGTGACAAGAAGGATAGCAAAAAAGTCAAGAAGGATGAGGATAAGAAGGATGAGGAATCGAAGGATAAGGGAACCGATACGAAGGAAGCCGAAAAGAAGGAGGAGAAGAAGGCTGAAGATGAGAAGAAAGACGAGAAGAAGGAAGATGAAAAGAAGGAGGAAGATAAGAAGGATGAAAAGAAGGAAGAGAAGAAAGAAGAGGAAAAGAAGGATGAGAAGTCTAAGAAGGACATGTCCAAGAAGGATGACAGTAAGAAGGATTCCATGAAGAACTCCAGCAAGAAGCTTGTCTCGGACAAGGGTGGTCTAAAGGGTCAGTCGCCATGTGTTTCCTGCATTCTTGAACTTCGGATTCAGATATCGAGATCGCTCCCTTGGATCTCAAGTTCCCCACAACCGGAGGCCTCAAACAGATCGTCATCACCAACGCGACGGATAAGCGCCTCGCTGTGAAGGTGAAGTGTTCAGACAACAAGCTTTACCGTGTCTGTCCCGTCTTTGGATTCTGTGAGAAGAAGGGCAAATGCACGGTCGACGTTGTTCGCAGCGAAGGATCGCCAAAGCTGGACAAGATTGTCATCGCCACCATCGAGGTGAGTCATAATGGTTTCATTTCGTCCCATCAATTTCGGCTCATTTCAGTGCAAGGACGATTGTAAGGATGCTGCTCCTTTGTTCAAAGCAAAGGACGCCGTCGAGCAGCTCACGAACGTTCCTTTGAGCGTCGTCGAGCAGACCAAGATTTAAGTGTTTCTGTGTTGTAATAATGCGCTTTTAATAAGAACCTGACCATTCATATCGGCAACGCGATGTCAACAGCAACCTGCACTTGCCTGACGAGACGAGACAGAGACACAGACAGGTCTAGCGTGTTCCCTCGCTGACGTCATCACATCGGATCTCGCTCGCCTTGACCGCTTTCGTCGTGTGTGGTCGCGTTCTCTTCTCGTGTTTCCATAAAAACTCCAAATTTCCCGTGTTTTCAGAAGTGGCCGATGACATCGGCTTCTGCCGTGAAACATCGGCAGAGGCACAAGCCGAAGGAGTCGAGCGAAGCACCAAGGAAGCCAGCCGAAGACGTCGAATCCGAAGCGAAATGGCGCAAGATTCTCTACTGCCGGCAGCCGTTCCCCGACAACTATAGCGGAGGTGACGAGTTCCTGAAGGAGTTGAAGACCAACGGTAATTAACTTCCATCTTATTCAATCTTAATACCAGCTAATTTCAGTGAATCTCGTCCGTTACACGTTCAAAGACGCATTCTGCGGCGCGGCGGTCTTGATTTCACAGATCAACGTCGTCGCTCTCTTCGTCCTGGCGTTCGAATTCATCTCCGACGGATTCCTGTCGTCCGAAGCTCTCCTAAGGCTGCTGCTCGCCAGCTCCGTCCTCACCTACGCGGCGTTCCTATTCTTTGGACCAGGATTCGAATTCGACCACGTTTACACGTTGGCCACGCTCGTCGGATTTGGATATGGATTGACACCCGTGATCAGGTCAGTTTGGTTAGCAAATTTTGGGAATTTTGGGGTTTAGTGGGTCGTTTATAGCGTGCTTGGAACTCGAGGGTTCGGGCATTGAAGTGGGCTGAATTTTGGAAGATCCTAAGCGCACAATCGCTCGTTTTAGGCGACAACGGCTTAGGGGCAGTTCCGTCATTTACGAGCGCGATTTTGGTTATGTTCCATGAGTTCCGATGGGCGCCAGGTTCCAAGCCACATTAGCTTTCGCAGCTGGCTCGCTGAAATCTATTTCCGTCTCAAAATTTGCCCTTCTTCGGCTTTCCAGAATTCAAATAAGCCGAAATTCCTTATCATAGTGTTCGTGCCCAGAATTCGAATCGAGCATGTTGACGTTACCGTTCCAGGAGCAAACAAGCGCGAGTCTTATCTGGCTATTGAATTTTTTGAACTTTTGCCGTTAATTTGGAACCTTAAATTGCCATTGATTCAGCCCCTTTAGGAAGTGCCAAACCAGGATCTCCCGAAAACCATTTCCCCACTCCCCAGCCAGTCTCCAGCGTCATTTTAATCACTCACTCCTTGGCCGCTTACATCGTTTTTGTCTAATGCAATAAATCTGCGCCTTCGGCTGCCAGATCCGCCTCATTACTTGCGCTCCTCTCGTTTTCCCATCTTGCGCTCTTCGCATTATGTGCGCGACTAATTGAATTTAATGCGGTTACATTCTATGGATTTCCGACGTCTAAATTTAGGATTTTCACTCTGCATATCGGGTTTCCGACTTAATTGGCTGATCTCTGATTATCTCTGAAACGTTTCAAATTGAATTCTCGCTAATTTTGTACTTTGCAGGACACTGACCGACACGATCGACACGGACACAATCTACGTGATGTCCTTTCTCCTCTTCATGCTGAGCCTCGTTTTCCACGATTTCGGAATGGACGCACCGATGTGAGTATCAGAGTTTGAGATCTCAGGAGTCCTACACGTTGAGTTTCAGCATGAACCGGCACTTCTCAGCGAACCTGAGCCTCGCCGCATCAGTGTGCCTGATCTCCCGCGTGGACAACAACCAAACGGCCTTCCTCCTCTTGGCACTCTCGATCCTGCTCTTCTCCTACTGGCCGATGTTACGTAACCTGCTCAACGCGCAACTATCGCGCACCTTCTCACCCTACTCACTTCTAATCTTCACCCCACTCGTCCTTGGATCGCTCGCGAGAATATCGGTGCCGCTAGTTATCGTTCACGTCACCGTACACATCGCCGTACTCCTAATCTGCCCGCAACTCTTCGTCAGCATGCAGAAGTACAAAAGGTCAGTTTCCGGTTCTCCCGTGCGGAAATGTTGCAAATACCTCTCGTTTCAGCACTATCCACGGCCCCTGGGACGAGGCGACGCCGCAAACCCGATCTCACCGAGCTTTCAGTCGATGATTTTCGCCCTCCACGCGCTCAACAGCGAATTCTCGGCTGCTCCTGATTTGCACATTCGTCATGTATAGGCGTGTCTCATGTAAATATACGAACGTACCGGTCTTATCACACTCGATGAGTCATTTATTATGAATGTGTGAAAGCGATTAAATACAACAATATTCAAAACGGAAGGAAACGTTGCACTCACTTTATTAAAGTCAAAAAGGTGCATAACTTAGCTCACAGAATATCACAATTCTTCTTCTTCTTGCGCTTCTGCATCAATGCTGCTTGCGTGGCCTTCTCGAAGACTTCGCGGATCCCGTCCTTGGTCTTGGCTGAGCACTCGATGTAGTCGAAGGCGCCAATCTGTTCGGCGATGGCTCGTCCCTGCTCCGGCTTCACGGGTTCCTGCTTCATCTTGGCCAGTTCACGGATGGTTTGAGGGTCGTTGCGCAGGTCCTTCTTGTTGCCGACGAGGATGATGGGCACGTTGGCGCAGAAGTGGCGGACCTCCGGGGTCCACTTCTCCGGGATATTCTCCAGCGAGTCAGGAGAATCGATGCTGAAGCACATCAGGATAACGTCTGTGTCCGGGTAGCTGAGGGGACGGAGTCGATCGTAGTCTTCTTGTCCGGCAGTATCCCATAACGCTAATTCGACCTGTTTTCCGTCCACTTCGATGTCGGCTACATAGTTTTCGAAGACGGTCGGCACGTAGAGGTCCGGGAACTGGTCCTTGCTGAACACGATGAGGAGGCAGGTCTTTCCGCAGGCGCCGTCTCCGACGATGACCAGCTTCTTTCGGATGGCGGCCATTGCAACCTGGAACAAAATAAGCTAATTAGACCTTGAAAAATTGTGGAAAATACAACGCGAAAATGTAATCTCGAACGCGAAACACGAAATTCAGAAATTTGTCAGTACAGAGAACCTTCTGTAAGCGCGTTCGCATGCTCTGCGTGCCAAGACCTGCGAGGATGAGTCATAATTAAGTGGCAAACTAAAACAAGAAATTGTTTCACGAGTTCTTCCGGGTGTCCAAACACGTCACGCAATCTATCACGATGACATTCACGCCTCTTCATCCATCAACCCCGTCTTGGTTCCGCATCCTCTAATTCGGTATATCCAGAGCTGCTGGGAGGTCGAAAGCGCTGTGTTTGAAAGCATCTAAAGGGGAAGATGACGCCGCTGAAAGTGCAAACCGCCGATTATAGTACACACACAGCTAGCTTCAACTAAAAACAGCCCGCAACACGCGAAAAGCGGCCCATTACAAAACTATGACAAGAATTTTATCGCACCTCCCAGCGCCGCGCTGTTACAGATCGATCATAAGCACACAAAAATGAAAGAATGAACCGTCAGCGATCCCCATCCGGCAGGCAGGAGTAGCAGAGAGCAGCCGCGCAGAACGAGGGAAGAAGAAGCGGCGGGGAAAGCGAACGAGCGAACGGAAAGCCCTTTGTTTGTAGTATGACACGCCAGCGCCGCCATTTCGCAATGCTATCGCGGCTGGAAATTAGGTTAAGTAAGAACAGTGGCGTGGCTTCAAAGCCAGCCGGCTAATAGGCCAAACCGCCGCCGTCGTCGCCGCGCATACCCAGAGCCCCGCGGCTTCTCCAGCCTCCCTTCTTCGCTGCCTTCTCCCACGCCGCACCCAGGAAGAGAAGAACGAGAATGCAAAACGCGCCGGCGACCACGATGATGACAACATGCACTATCTATCCCGGTCTCGTCCCCGACCACGACGACGTCGATCTCATCTGCTGCTACTGCTGCTGCTCACAAAACGCTGCTCTTCGCCACCGACACCAAGCGCAGCGCGAGGAGATGAGTCAATCGACGCTGCCGCCACTGCCGCAGCGGCCATCAAAGCTATACCACAGTCACTGAGAACGGCGGCGGTGGCGAAATGGCTCGGTTCTGGAAATATTCAAAAACGCGCGACAAGAAAACATAAGCATAAAAGTGAGTCACGACATGGTTCAAATCCCGACGCGTCCACGTGCAAGAGGGCAACAGCATCAGATTGTGATTATCGCATGCGATCAACGATCAGAGAGACCCGGCGCCGCGTTCAAATGATGCAAGAGGGGAAGAAAGCACCGGGAGAACTGGCCGCTGCTGCGAACTGGGACGGTCGCTGCACAGCGGCTGCGTCGACCTTCACCGAAGAGGCAAAGAAGAACGACACCGGTGGACAACGCGAGGAGCAGTGAGAGCGATCGGCGCGGAGATCGGCCGGTGACGGCGGCATTTTCAACTATTTGAATTCCTGCGATCGTGGCAGGACGCGCCAGTTTCGAAAACACAAACGGCGGCGCGGATCGCAAACGGCACATACGCGATTGCAGCTGCAGCGATGCAAAGAGGCAATTTGGCCAGTTTGGGGCATCTCGCGCGTTTTAGGTCTTATCGGACACGCGTTAGAATCGAGCTGATTTTCGGAAATCGCAGTTACATTTCGGGCACAACCACACGCAGCGCCTCCGTAGCTCAAAGTGCATCTTTTGGCCGCCTCTGTCTACGTTACCTTTCAGACAAACGATCGGCGTGGTTGAGACGGAACGGTGTCTAGAAAATTCATTCACAAAATCGGTCATTCACGGCATAAAGCAGGTTTCGAAACACCATTTCCGACAAGCGCGAAGAAACGAGTACTGGTGGTGTTTAGAAGCGATTTTAGACGGGAAAATGTCTGGAAGGCGGCCAATTTGGAGACAATACTCATTGATTTTGAAATGCCAGACACGTCGGAGGTATCGTTTTTAGACGCCGTCAATTTGAGACGCAATCATGGGATTAGACGAGCACAGACCGGATGAGACGCGACCGGTCTATTTTCGCGCTTTTTTCAGACAGAGGCAAAACTGACGAGTCTCGTTTGACACATTTGACGTGAGAACCGCGAAATCTAGCCGCGCTAATTTTCAGGTAAATCCCAAACGTATTGATACCGTAATTTCGGATGTTTTTAATGTTTAGGAGGCGTCCTGATCCCGGCGTTCCACGATGACACACAAACGCGTGTTGTGGGACCTGAATGGCGTTTTTTGAATCCATAATAACAAGGCGGAACGCGTGCATCGGGTGACTCTGAAAGGCGACGCACAGACGTTCCTCGGCAGCCGTTTTTGGGAGGTGACGTGGTTTCAGAATGTGAAATCGATTTTAGTTTCGTGTTGGGCGTAGAATTCTGGTGATACCGTCATTGTTTTTGTCGCGTAATAAGCCTCTGCCCTGAGTTCTGATCGGGTTCTAAGTACGAATGCGTGAAAAGTGATGCTGCTCCGAGAATTTGTTGATTTCAATGCCACGCGTGTACATTTAAGTTGTCATTTCCATGTCCAACTCTAATCATGGATTCTCATTTCCAGAAAATGGATACTTCTCCTCCCGCGAAACGATTTCGCCGCGACGATAACGTGGACCCGACGAACCCGGATCCATCGATCGTCGTCCACGTCCGGAACCTGAGCCCGAAGGCGACTGAAGCGGATCTTCTGGAAGCTCTCTCCCACTTCGGAGCGATCTCCTACGCCACTTGCATGCCGAACAAACGCATGGCGCTCGTGGAATTTGAGGAGATCGAAGGCGCAAGATCTTGTGTCGTCTTCGCGGCGCAGAACCAAATCTACGTTTCCGGCCAACCAGCGCTGTTCAACTACTCCACGTCCAAGATGATCCAGCGCTTGGGATTGGAATCCGAGAAGCCTAACCACGTGCTAATTCTCACGATCTACAACGCTCAATATCCTGTGAATGTGGAAGTGATCCATCAGGTAAGATTTGCCTCAAGAATTCCGAAAATAAGGTGGTAATTTCAGATCTGTAACCCGCACGGAGAAGTCAAGAGAATCGCGATGATCCGCCGTTCGATGCTCCAAGCGCTCGTCGAATATCCGGACGCCGAAACCGCGAAGAAGGCGAAGCACGCGATGAACGGAGCAGATATCTATTCGGGTTGCTGCACGCTGAAGGTAGAATTCGCTAAGGTAAGTACATATGTGGAGTGTTCAAAGCGCAAGTGGGGTTTCTCTGACTTCAGCCAGATCATGTTAAAGTGACTCGCAATGACAGTGACCAATTTGACTACACAATCAAATCAGGTAAACACTTTTACATTTTATACAGTTTGCATCGTATCTCACGCTCACGCAGTTTAACGACATTCGCATGTTGCGTTTCCGGATAAGGGAGCAGGCAGAGACGGCATTTCAGAGTAGCTGTATTTCAATCTCAAGTGCATCACGTAGCAGAGGGCCACAGGCACCACGTATTCCACCACGAAAGCCAAGACAGGACAGACTCATTCTGCAGGGTAGAGAGATTGTCGAGGCTTGTTTAGATTGAAATACTCGCCGTGGCGTAAGTTTGGATCGGCTGTCCTTCTGTTCTGCTGTGCTCTTCTCTGATGCGATCTAGCGATATTCAAATTACTGAGATCCGTAATTTCAGACCCGAACGCACCTCCAACAACTCCATATTCGGAAGGACGTAAGCCGCTGATCGGAGGAGAACGTGGACCACCATCTGGAGGACCTCCGCCTCCACGTGGACCGCCATCCTACGACAACCACCGAGGCGGACCTCCTGAGTACCACGGAAGCTATCCGCCCAGGGATCACCGCGACGAACGTGACCGGCCTCCAGCTCCTGCCTATGGCCGTGATTACGACTCTGGATATTCCCGAGCCGGTCCTGGGGGATATGGTCCGTCCGATGACTACTACGACGACCGCGAGTACTCACGTGGACCTCCTCCACGTTCCCGCTACGATGGACCTCCCAGAGGAGCCTACGGCGGCAGAGGAGGCCGTGGTGGATACGATCGCTATAACGATCGTGGATACAGCCGCTACGACGATGATCGCAGCTACGGATCCAACTATCCTCCTGGCGGCGGAAGCGACAACAGCGTCGTCATGGTCTACGGAATCGATCATGACAAGTTCAACTGCGACAAGTTGTTCAACATTTTGTGTCTTTACGGCAACTGCTTAAGAGTGAGTTCACATCCTCTCAAAAACCCACGATCTAATTTTCCAATTTTTAGATCAAATTCATGAAATCCAAGCCCGATACCGCGATGGCACAGATGGGCAACGAAGATGAGGCGTACACTGCGATCAAGAACCTTCACGATACGACCATCTTCAACCAGAAGATCTCGCTCCGTCCGTCGAAGCAGAGTGTGCTCCACGAGATTCGTGAGCCGTTCAATCTTCCCGACGGAACTCCGTCGTTCCGGGACTACACGCACTCCCGGAATCAGCGTTTCAGCAACGCGGACTCCGCGGCCCGTAATAGGATAGTGCCGCCTACTAACCAACTTCACTGGTACAACGCGCCACCTAACATGACCGAGGATAGGCTCCAAGAGGTAAGCTCCAATCGCGTATGCCCAGCCCCTAATCACAAAAACTCGTATTTCAGCTATTCCGAGAAAAGGGCGCCACGATCCCATCGTCGGTTACGATGTTCCCATCGAAGACTGAACGCAGCTCCGCCGGAATTTGCGAGTTCCCCACGACCCAAGCAGCCAGCGAAGCGCTTATGCTGTGCAACCACACCCCGGTGGTTTGTGCCCAGGGCAAAGCGCCCTACATCGTCAAGCTCGCTTACGCCGGAGGCCGCGATGGCCGAGAATTCCGCTATTAAATCGAACAGCCCTCGTACATTTTGTTGCAACCGGAATACAAGTTTCTCACGTTATTTCTCTGTGCTTCTATTTTAACCGTTTATTCGTGTTCTCATAAAATACATTAAGATCAAATTCGTGCAGTGATTATTTAGAAATGGGCAGGAAGATGCATCCGACGACGCCTTTGCCGGTCCAGACGCGCGGGGTCAATACGATGCGGACGGGGCGCATGTTCCTGAGCATGGTGATCCGGATGGGTTTCTGAAATGGGGAGGAGATTAGGAACAGAAGCGCGAGAAAATGTGGATTTAAGCCGCTAAGCTGGATCCTAAGTTAGGATTAAGCTCGCAAGCGCTTAAACTCGTTCCAAAGCCAAAAACTTACGTCAATCGAGGTCTTGACGACGTCGGAGAGGTCTTCCAGCTTCCTGTAGTTGCCGAAATGGAGCGTTCCGAACTGGATGACTTCGTCGCCTTCCTGGATTCCGTCCTTCTCAGCGGGCGACTCGGGCGTCACTTTTCCGATCTTCACAAACGGATTGTTGCTCGTGCGATGCACGACGGGCTCGTCCGAAGGCTTCGGAGCGACTTCTCCAGATTCCGAGATGTCGCTGTGGCGCGATTCTTCGTGTACGGCATGCATCGCTTCTTCGATCTTGTTCGTCAGTTCCTTGCGGTCGTTTTGCAAGCAGATGATCTTGTGGCGAGCGTGGCGGACGGAGTAAACGTCGATCTTGGCGTCCGGGAATCCCTCGGCGTCCACCAGAGGCGTGTTCATGTCGCAGTTGTTCTAAAAGTCGGCAATAATTCACGCTTGATAATCTGGAAAACGTACCTCTTTGAGGATAGCTTCATTGTCCGCGATTTCTTGATCCATAGCGTCGCGCTGGGAAATCAGCTTCTTGGCTTCGGTGAGCTTGGCCATGGCGATCTGAAACCGGAAATGCGCTTAATAGTCACGATAAATGGATTAGCACAAATAGCACGAGAACGAGCACGAAATTTCAAAAATTCATTCATTTGCCGCCGTGAATTCGTATTTCGTAACGCGAAAACGACGTGCCGAAGTTTATGAGTCACTTTCGTTTCAGGACCACGATGCCATCGGTGTTCTCTGGATACGAGAACCTCATTGGAGGCTTCTCCGCTGGATTCGTCAGCACCGTAGTGTGCCATCCGCTGGACTTACTGAAGATTCGATATTCAGGTAAGAAATGGGGCTTGGATGGAGTAGGGAAACGTGGGATATGGGGATCGGGAGCGGCTGGCGAGTTGAGGGTTGGCGACCGACCGGCGCGCGTTGAAGTGAGGGCGAGAAGTGAATTTGGCGACGTGGGATGGTGTGGATGAGGACAGACGGCGTGGCGTCTGTCTGAGGTTCGTGGGTAGGTGTCTGGATGAGAACAGACGGCATCTGTCTGGGGTTGTCCGTTAAATTGTCTGGTTTTGTTGTCTGGGAGACAGCGGACTTGGAATCGTCTGTCTAAGATACGGTAGCTTAACGTTTTTGTCTGAAGTCTGGATTTCTGTCTCGAACGCAGCCAGACAGAGGTCATTATAGGCACGATTCGGCCGACCGGAAGCGGTCGATGTGAGCTTCTTGTCTGTTTCTTATCTTGTCTGGATGAGGAAAGAGGGTGTCTGTGGTTGTCTCTCAAATGTGTGGGATGGGATTGTCTGCTTGGGCTTGGTGTCTGGGAGACAACGAACTGACTTGGGAACGATCTGTCTGGGATACGGTAGCGAGACTTGTTCTTGTCTCCAGTCTCGTTTTCTGTCTCGAACGCAACCAGACAGAGGTCATGCTAGACTTGATCTGGCGGACCAGAAGCGGTCGATGTGAGCTCCGGGAATGGTAACGAATTCAGCGTCTAGACAGGGGCCAAACTGAGACATTCTTGTCTGACTCTTGTCTATTTCCTTGGCATAATCATGTTCTCATTTCAGCCAACGAAGGAAATGCCCTCAGGCCACAATATAGCAGCTATCTCCACGCCGCCCGATCCATCATCTCCGCAGAAGGCGCCCGAGGGATCTACCAAGGCCTGACGCCAAACATTGTCGGTGCCACGCTCTCCTGGGGTCTTTATTTCCAATTGTGAGCGACTTTCTCGATTTTCAGCTTTCTAATTCCACGGATTTCAGCTACTACGCGATTAGGTCAAAGGTGACCATGTTCCCCGAGAAGTTCCAGTCGGCCAATGACCTGATCACCGGAGTCTTATCAGGCTCTGGGGTCATGTGCATCACGAACCCAGTTTGGGTGACGAAAACCAGGTTATGCCTACAGTATGAAACCGAGGGACCGAAGAAGTACAATGGGATGCTGGACTGCATGAAGCAGATCCTGAAGAACGAAGGAATCAACGGATTGTACAAGGTGAGTCCCACTTTTCTTGGATCCGAGGCTCATTTAGACCTGTTCTAGGGATTCATACCAGGCATCCTCGGAACGCTGCACGGAGCCGTCCAGTTTATGGCCTACAACTACCTGAAAGACCGGAAATACGCGAAGGACAACATTCCCAAGGACTCGAAATTGGTATCGTCGTCCCGTTTCTCGATCCGCATCTAATCACCCCTGTTTCAGAGCACAACGGATGTCCTAACGTTCTCAATCCTATCGAAGGTGTTCGCCACGACCACGACGTACCCCTACCAGGTCCTAAGAACTCGGCTTCAGGATCAACACGTCAAGTACAACGGAGTCGTGGACTGCATCCGAGCAACCGTGAAGGGTGAAGGCGTCAGCGGCCTGTACAAGGGAATGATGATGGCGAATATCCGGGTCCTCCCAGCTGCGATGGTGACCTTTGTCACCTATGAAAATGTGAAGCATTTCTTAGCTGATTAGTCCGTTTTTAGGCATTTATAGGAGATCTGTGTTGTTACATTGTTGGCTTGTTAAAATGAAGATTTCTATTCCCTGCTGGGTAGACTAGATTGGATCTTAATAGGCACGGGTGACAGGTACAACACTGGTCACTGCCGGGAAGGGCGTCACATTGGGAGCCCTGAGATCCTGGAGTATCTTGGGCATTACGATTTTCAGGAATCCGTCGCGGATAGTTTCGTTCAGGATCAGGTAGATCACGACTGCACCGCCTGGATAATCTTGATTAGGCTTGTTATAAGGTCTTAACTCACAATTACAGCATATCCACAAGACCTGGGTGAGGATCACGAGCCAGGTGGAAGGTTCCGCCTGCTGCTGGATGTAGATGTACAGTAGGCAAGCGGCCAGGTTGAACGAGCAGATGATGCAGGATTGGAGGATTAGCTAGATTGGGTCTTGAGAGGAATTAGGATGATTTCAGGCTTACCCTCTTTTGGAACCTGGTCACAACTAACGTCGCCGTTTTCCGGGTTTTGTACCAAAGCGTCAGGGAGATCAGGGCGTAGAAGATGATGATGACGACAGGCGTGGCCGTGTTGTGAAACTCGTGGCCTGGATTCACGTACTAAAGACCTGGGTTACGGTACTTCGGCGAATTCCAAGACCTACCAGACTGCGGTTAACGTTGATTCCCTCGATTGCCAAATAAGGATCGAAGAACCAGGCGTAGCCTTTAGATGAATACGTCGGTGCAGGCGTAAACCAGGTGTAGTAGAAGCCGTAGAGGAACGGTAGGATAAACCAGAAATACGTGCGATGGCCGCCGAATAAGGGCTCCATTTTGTGCGGAATCAGGAGTTCCAGGAACCTGTTGAGAGCCAGAAGAACCGACGTGGCGCAGCAGTTGCACCAGAATCCAAAAACAAGCGCTCCGCCGACGTAACTGAGTAAAGGAGAGCTACAGTATACCGCGCCTGTATAGGTGAAATAGCCGGTTAGAACTGCGTTGAGAGCGAGGTTCGCAATATCCAGGATTCCGAGCAAAATCATGATTTTGAGGCAGGAGCTTCTTCGTAGTGTCCACATCACTTTTAGGCAGATTATGTACATCACCTGGAATTTGAGAATTGGGTTACTGTAGGCGGTTTCGCACTCACGATAAAGATGATTCCAGTGGATCCGTAAGCTATGCCAAGGATTCGATTCGGGTTCCTTTCGGCTTCCCATTCGGCGGGGCTGAGGAGGGAACAGTCGTAGAGTTGAGCCCACTTCTTGTGCCGTATAAGGAGAAGGTCCATCTTGTGCCTCGAAGACAGTATCGGTCTCTGGAGTTCCTGAAATGCGGAATCCTGAGTCAGTCTTTATATCCTACAGTAAGGGCGGAGTGCATCAACGTAGGCAAAGGTGAACACGGGTAGGGATTAGTCTCTAAGGAAATAACAGGATGTACGCAGAGGTGCAAATCGCCGCTTTTCTGATTCATCGACAAGCTGTGCACCACGTTTTCGAGAAATAGAGCGGTCTAGGCAGAAGCGTAGGGGTGAGGTCGACTGGAGGCTGAGTGCGCGAACAGGGCTTAACAAAGGAGGTCATACTAAGAAGACTAGATCTAAATGTGAGAAGCCTGAAGAAGAGGAAGTGGGGTTTGGACTTGGGAAGTCGGATCTGAGCGCAGGTAGGTCGCCTTGTTTCGGTCATAAATGGCTAAGGTTGGCTAGCATTCTAATAATCTTGTTTTGCTGGATCTTGGGTTTCAAATACCAAAGTGGCATATACGGTAAAAGTAGGTTCCTAAGCCTGAAGCATAAGCTAAAGCTCGAGTTGGCTTTGGCTCGCGATCGGCCCGCGTTAAAAGTGGGCTAAAGGCTAAAAGTCGGCACAACCCGCCTGCACAAATACTTCTACAGTATCCAGCACATCTCTCAAGGAATTAGTGAGCGGCTTTGTGACGATGACAGTTGATTTTCACAAGGAAGGTAAAAACATATCGCATAAACACCTTTGTAAAATATGTGTCAGTTGTCTGGCCTGTTAGAGCGTGTAAACAGTGTCGAATTTCCGCGAATAAGCGTGGGAAGGAGTTGAGAAATCACAACAGCTCTGCGGACTTGGCTGGGAGATTCGCAGTCAAACTGGAGTTTAACTGTAGTTGCCAGCCAAGCGCTAAACAAGACTAGATAGCCTGAAAACGTGAAATTGCAGAAGCTAAAAATTAGCAAACCAGGTGTCTTCGACAACATTTATCGTAGACTGATGACGATGAGAGCTGATTTTGACAAAAGAAGGCCAAATACCCACTGCCTAACCACCTCTGTTAAATGGATTCTGAGTTTCTGGATCTGCCAGAGCATGAAAACAGCCCAAAATTCCCACTGTGGGAACGAATTAAGAATTTAGGCTTGTTTTGAAGACACAAATTCCGAGAATCTGTGTGGGGAAATGCTGTTCTCTGGCAATTATTGTTTTGCGATTTGCCGATTTACACACGCTTGGTTACGGTATGCCCTAAGCTTTTTGGTATATGGGCATTTCTCATCTCTTGTTTTTTCGGTTCGGCTTTGTTTTCAAGCTGCCTAGGACATTTCCTAAAAGTTTTCGCTCAATCGAACACCTAAACGCGGGTTTAGGCATTGTATCTCTCGAAGCGAGCCGGATTGGCGTCTCTAGATGTCGTTTTTGAACGTTTCAGCTCATTTAAGAGCATTTTGAGCAGTTATTACGTTTACCAAAATTTGGGCAACTTTGAAATTTAGGTAGGAAGTTACAGACTCAAAGGCACACTGCTTAACCACCTCTGTGAAATTAGGTCTAAGTTGTTTCGTCTGTTAAAGCATGAAAACAGCCAGAAATTCCCACAGATTAGTGTGGGAAAGAATTAAGAATTTAGGCTTGTTTTGAAGACACAAATTCCGAAAATCTGTGTGGGGAAATGCTGTTCTCTGGCAATTATTGGTTTGCGATTTGCCGATTTACACACGCTTGGTTACGGTATGCCCTAAGTTAGGCATTCCTCATCTCCTGTTTTTTGACTAGGCTTTGTTCTTAAGTTGCCTAGGAAATTTCCTGAAAGTTTTAGCTCAATCGGACACCGAAACGCGGCTTTAGGCATTGCATCTCTCGAAGCGGGCCGGATCGGCGTCTCTGAAGCCAAATCGGTCCAAGCCTATTTAGCCAACTTGTAAAGGGTCTTGTAAAGGGTATGAAAGGTACAACGTTGGTAGGAGTACAACGCTGAGGTAACAGACAAAGTGAGTCCGCCCGTGTCTAAATGCTATGACAAGGGAAACCCGGCAAATGCTAAAATGCTAAAAACTGGATCTAAGAATTACAGCTTATGGCTCAAAAGCTACCCGGAATCACAATATCAGAATTTGGATAGACAAAAAAATAAAGACATTTATAGTCATTGGCTACAATCTGCCCGCCGGAGTCTTGAGGAAACGAACAAAACAAGATAGGTAGCCAGGCGGCTCTCTTAAGCTGGTTCAACTGTCATTGAGTGCAATGACATAACATGGGAAACCAAAATAAGGGTTTCATCTCGCTCGAATCCGAAACACCAGGAAGTAAGACTACCACTAGACAGACAGTAAACATCCATGCACCCAGTCTGATTGAATTTTGTTTTGAGTTGCACAGACTGTGCCAGTAATAAAATCTAAATTGAAATGGCGGCGACACGCAAGAAAGGCGTCATCTATAAGTCGTCGGGGACCTAGCAAGCGCGTGTGGGAGATATCAGACCTGTGACTACCTGTGAATCGAAGTTCGTTTCGAGTTCTCACGACTCTGAGCTTCTAGAGTCTAAACGTGGGTCTCTTGGGGTCTTGAGGATTTGAAGAAGACCAAGAAAATCATAACAACAAGATGAAGCTATCAAAACTCAGCCACAGTTGCAGTTCGTTAAAGTAAGCTAAAGTCCAAATACGTGAAGTTCAGCATCAAAACTATTACTCCTGCTTGTTGTAAACCCCGATTGAATCTATTCAGAGAACAGTAAGATTAAATTAAGATCGACGTAAAACCTAAAAATGTCAAAAAGTTCAGATTCAAAGACGTTAAAGCTCCGGGACGCGGAATTTGAACTAAGCCTAGACATAATCTTTTGGGCGATTTCCCCACAAACAAAGACTGTTCCTTTTGTTTTGACGTTGAAACGATTCATGGTCAACCTAGACGTTCGTTAACCCCTTTGAACGTGTTTCCCTTTCCCTGTTTTTGAGCGTCTTTCAACGTTGTTTTGATGAGAAGACATGAATAAGGTAGGTGTGTTCCTGTCGGCGCCGTGGTCTAGGATAAGAGATCTCAGAGATACTTCAAGGCTAGGCTCAGGTTAGGTAACTCTGTCTGTGTTACACATTAGTATACATTAGAGAGTGGAAAAGACTGGCACGGACGGTGCAGGTGAAGCCAGAGTTGGTGCTGCTGACTAGCTGTCGGCAACACGCGCGTGCAGGCGAGACGCTGGCTGTGGTGGTGGTGACTGTCCCCGGCCGTCTGGGGTTGGATTTTGGGATTTTTTCGTTGGGACGGTTTACAGGAGTGGTGCAGGCTGTTAGAGGTGCAGGCTAGATGTGAAGGTGCAGGCTGGATATGGCGGTGCAGGCTGGTTTTGGCGGTACAGGACAGCTTTGACGGGGCATGCCTGATTTAATGATACAGACCAGATTTAAAGGTACAAGCCAGATTTGCCGGTGCAGGCGAGAGCTGCTGGCTGTGGTGATGGTGGTGTTTGTGTTTGTTTCGGCAAATCTCATCAAAACTCCGCAAGCTCATGACTTGGAGGCTTCAAGCGTCTACGCCTAGGATGAGGTCCAGTCTGCATAAAACTTAAAGTACAGAAATAGGTTAATAACGTCGGTATGAGTCGGCTAAACTCATAAATCGTGGAGTCTGTAACCAGATGGTTCTTTGGCTTACCTGCAAGGGGCTGCTTTAGAGAACTACAAGATGACACGAAAAGCTCCAAAGTCGACTAAGCTAGATGCCTTGTGAGTATTTTTGGAAAGGATGGAAAGTTCTCCGGAACTCCGCAAAGGTTTTGTGTCGTGAGGCCAAGGATAAGGCTCGTCTTTGGCTGAGATGCCGAGATCCCAAACATCAATGTGGAGTGAGGTGGTGCTTTGGCCAATTGCCCTTTGGCTTTGGCCTTCGGCCAATTTGGCTAAATTTAAGGGTTTTAGGCTAAAAAAGTGGCTTAAAAATTATGTTTAAAAACTCAAAAATTCTACTCCTCGGCCGGGAATCGAACCCGGGTCTCGCACGTGACAGGCGCGGATACTCACCACTATACTACCGAGGACATCTTACGCCCGCTTCTCATTCAACGCTATCCCCTGCCCCTCCTTCATTCCTATAAGGCTACAAAGGTCAAAACTGACCCCAAAAGCCGCCAAATAATTAAAATTTTACTCAAGATTTTTAAGAACAACAACAGATCATCTAGTAAACTTCTTCAGCTCTTTGAGCAAAGCGGCTTCGTCCTTCTTTAAGTCAGCAAACGTCTTTGTAGATCTATAGCGTTCAATGAGTCCACCGAGCGTCGGAGCACTGAAATCACACCTGTGTATGTCATTGGCCATAATTTGATGCGGGATGCAGGCTTACCCAATCTCAAGCGTATGACGTCCTTCAAACGGTCCTAGAG
Organism: Steinernema scapterisci; assembly: GCA_000757745.1. NCBI lineage: Eukaryota > Metazoa > Nematoda > Chromadorea > Rhabditida > Steinernematidae > Steinernema > Steinernema scapterisci. Next base: position 20,660 of record KN166483.1, on the reverse strand, counting down.
TGTAGACAACCGTCACATTCTTGGAGTCGCGATACAGATACACCTGCTTTTGGTCAATTACGTATCGAAGATGGGAACGAAACTTCGAGCTTCCTTCAATCTGATGGACTTCGCTGTTTTCCAGCCCGCTGCTGGCGAAGACTCCCGCGGCAAAGTGGACAAGAAGGATTTGGTCCATTCGCTGAAATCGGGACAAAGACGTTAGCACAGATTGAAAAGCGCGAGTCGCGATTTCCCAGCAGCACACTAAGGTGTCAACTCACGCAGGTCGGTCGTGGTGGAAACCTAAGCCAAATGAGCGGAAAGCCTTCCAATTAACCAAGACCCAAGGGTTTAATTAGGCCCCGATTTCGCTCCGCACGCGCGCCCAAAACGGCCAATCTCTCTAACCGTCCACCTTCTCTTGCAGAGCTAAAGTGCAGGCTGTGCTTTCCTGCGCGTGCCGCACTTTCGAGTTCGGCGCAGCGGCGACGCTGATATGTAGATGCACAAAGCTGTCAGGAATGCAACACGGCGATAGTCCAAAGAGGGAGAGAGCTCATCGACGGCGGAGACAGGGCGATCGGAAGGGGACAGCCGGCGATGGGTGCCTGAGTGGCGCCTGGCAGAAGAGTTATGCACTTTTGGCTTTATTGATTTTGGTGATTAATGGGGTGATGGATGTACAGAATGGGTAGGTTCGGGAAATTACAGAGTCAGATTTACAGAATCTTAGAAATTTACAGGTCTACAGAACCTTCATCTTCATGGCTTTTGGAGTCCACTAGGTCCAGGCTCGTCAGGGTTACCCTCTCCGCCCTCTTCCATCTTGTCGTCCTCGGAATCCTCATCAGAAGACTCGTCTTTCAGAGGCTCAGCCAGCTTCTTAAGACAACGCTTTTGAAGGCCTTTGAGCAGAATCCTCTTTCTGAGGTTGTCTGAGGAGAGCACAGCCAGTCGCGCTTCTGCCGAAGCCAGCAGATTCAAAGCCATTCCCAAGCCATTTGGGTCAGAATCGTCGAACAGTGAAGTTGGGTGAATCCCAGAGCCAATCGTCGGCTCGATGCTGCCAAGATCCACGTGATCCTCCTCGATATTTTCGAATTCCATCTGGTCCAACTCTTCGTAGAAGCTCTCGACTGGAAATGCCCGATTAGGGGACATAAGGGTACTCAGACTCACTGGTGTCAGTGTCGCTATCCTGAGGATCCTCGTTGTCGTTCAGGAGCTGCGAGACTTTGTCCATAATTGCCGAGCGAAGTGCTGAAAAACCGACAATACAACACATTAGATAGCGGAAAAGACTAGCGCGGATGGTGCAGGCGAAGCCAGAGTTCGC
>KN166482.1:29003-47089 GCA_000757745.1 Steinernema scapterisci | reverse complement strand
GTACTTGTTAGCCTCGTTCTTTGGCCATATGACCTTCTTGGGCCATCTTGGGACCTCTTCGAAGTTCCGTCTTGGTCTCAAGCATCTTGGATTTTTGGATAGACCCTAATTTTATGAGACCAATGTGAATCTTGGCGTAGATTATCACAAACTGGGGAAATTGAGTTAGGCTTGGTCATGTTGGGTCTATGAGCTTTGGAGTCATAAAAGGTCAGACTTTCAGGAATCAGCAAAGTCTGGAAATATGCCCTAGAGTTGCCCTTAGAGGTTCCCTAAAAGCATGTGTGCTTGACCCTTGAACGGTTTAGTATTTTCACCCTTTGTCAGGCTGACATCCCACGCGTCTTAAAGGTCTTCAAGTTCCAGAAAACAGCCTTAAACTTTGATAGATGAAGCCGTCATTCTAAGAGACAAAAGTGCTAAATTTAGCCCATCTGGCTTCAACAATTTGGCCTTAAAAGTAAGCTTATTTATAGGCAATTCTTAGAGTGACGTCTTATGCCCTAACCCCAAAAACGTCTTGTTCCTCGTCCCAAGCTCCCAAAAATCCAACATTTCCGAGCCTAGCAAAGGTGAAACATCAATCCCCGACATCCCGCCACCAGTGTGAGACCAGTGTGAATCTTGCCGTAGATTATCATAAACTGGCAAAATTGAGTTAGGCTTGGTCATGGTGGGTCTATGAGCTTTGGAGTCATAAAAGGTCAGAGTTTCAGAAATCAAAAAGTCTGGAAACAAGCCTAAGAGTTGCCTTAAAAGTCTTAATGGTCATTCCTGGCTTTTCACGTTCCAGGCAGAAAGTTCCAGTTCTTTTTTGTTTGTTTCTGTCTGAGTCGTATTCAATTTTTTGAATTGGTCAGTTTTAAAGAGTTTCAAAATAAGATTTATTAAATTTTTCATTAAAAACAAAATTTTTGGACGCTGACCTTCGTTTCTATTATAGCTAAAATACGATATTATCGTCTTTTCTTATCTTCAATTTTTGATATGCGATGTTGCGAACTTTACCTTTGGCAAGTTCAAGTCAAAAGTTACACATTCCTGCCAACTCAAAGTTCGATCACTAACCAACTCCGTGTGTTTTACGTTTTTTTGATATCTGCCCCTTCTTCTACTTTCACATGGTTCTGCCGGATCTTTAAGCTATTTTTGTGTTTGCTTGTTTTTGCTGCACTTCAAGCACCTCGGCTTCACTTTCTGAACTTTGGGAGATTAATGATCGATCAATGGATTGATGGTTAAATAGCTAAGAAATAAATAGCTTAGGTCAAATTTTGTGATTGTTTATGTTCGTGATGATTGATTGAGTGATTGTATGGATTTCATTGTTTCTTATTCAGTATTTTTGCCAGTTTGTCCATGGCTGATTTTTGTCGTCCTTCCGACTTTTGATAATTTACAGTTTTCAGTTTGCTCAATTTCAAGTTTTTTTCGAGTTCAAGTCCCACATTCTTAATAACGTATTTTTTATGTTTTACGTATTTTTGATAGCTGTTCCGTGTTTTAAAGTACGTGGCTTCCTGTTCTTCCACATGGTTCTGCGGCATCTTTAAGCTATTTTTTGTGTTTAGTTCTTGGCTGCTGTTTTTGCTGAACTTCAAATACCTGGGCGTTACTTTCTGAACTTAGATTGATTAATGAGCTGTCAACTTATTTATAGCCTGCACACGTATTTCCAAATTTTTGCTTTTTTTACAAACCTCCAATTGCAAATCTCCATTCCGGTGCAGCCAAAGTCATAAATTTATACATTTCTATAAATAGGCGTCTTAAATAATGTTAATAAAAACCAATCAGCAGACCTTTGAGGTTATTTATGATGGGCATAAATCACAACAGGGAAATGGGTTTTGGAGGTTTTATAGACCTTTTAGAGAAACTTGAAATTTAGAGAAATTTAGACAAATTTGGACGGCTTGGCGGAGATGAAAGTGAAACGTTAGAGCTCAGCAACTTAGTAAGATACTAAGCCAAAACTATTACTTGGATCTGGGTTGTTCTTCATGTTGATCGTTGATTAGTAGTTGTGTTTCACTGGCTTCCTGAACATGACCGCCTACAACCAGGATCATGTTTCATGTCAGAAATGAGAGCCTGGGACGTTCCAATAAATGTCAAAATGGATCAACAAAATGATCAAATTTCATATCTGTTGAACATGGGAGCGCTGTTCTCGGATCGTGTGTGTTTCAGGGTCTTCTCCGGGTCCTGGAAGCTGTGTTTTTGAATAGATTTGGTCTTCAGGAACGCATGGCTTATACAGCTCTAAAAGGGGCCTTTAGGATTGTTCGGAACCCACGCCTTAGACCTCCACAAGCCAAGAAATGCAAGAGGAAGTCTTCCGCTTTACGTGACTTTGATGTTTTCGCCATTTTGGCATTTTCTAAATGCCAAAAAAGCATAAAATCATGCTAAAAATAAGCCTCTAAAGATTCTTAGTCTGTTTCCCTCTTAGTAAAAGGAACGTGGGAACGCGGCTTCCTGGGTTTTAAGAGTTTCCGGGTCTCCAAAAGCCCATAAAAGGTCCTAAAATAGGCTATGGAATCTATGACGTCTACGCCCAATCTCGCTTATCTCCCTCCACACGACCCCCGAAACCCCAGTTTTGAACCCGAGAACCCCGAGTTTTGGGAACCCCAGAAAGAGGTCTGTTTTGGGTGTTTTGAGTGTTTGTGTGCTCCCATGCTTCCGCAAGCACTTAAATGCATAACAGAGGCGTCAATTGGGTCTTGAAGCTTATGAGCTCATCCTCCTCTGAGCGCTACTCACGTGCCTAAGTCTCTAGGTGCTGGCCACCTCCCCTCAAAGCCAAGTTATCTGAAAATAGGCCTCAAAACAGGACTCAAAAATCAAGACCCTAGTTTAGTCCCAACCACGTGGCTTTCCCACATCTTCCTCATTTGTTTATTCTCCGCTTCCTGCAACCCTAATCTCTGCAATCCTCTCTTTTGCTCCAATTCTTCCTCATTCGCTCCCCCATTCACATGCACACACGTCCAACAACGCCAGCAGCGGCCCACCTAATTGTTATTCATTGCCACCTTGACGGCGGGCCGTCAATTCTTCCTCCCAGACGTTCTATTTGTGTATCTCTCCATCCCTTCTTTGTTTTTCCCTTATCCTCCTCCATCCCCCCTCCTCGTGAGGCCCGAATTCCAACGCAACTCCATCTAGCGCATATGAATCGCCCCCTCGGCTTCCACGAAAGGCCAGGAATAAGAATGACATATGGGGGCGTGTCCAGAGCGCCTCCTGGCGCCTCCTGACTAGGCGGCGCTTCTTTGCTTTTTGGCCCTAGGACTGCTGCTCTCGTTCGGGAGCCACCGAAGAGGCCACCCCATCTCCGGGGTGGTCGGCGGCTTCCGTCGTCGTCGTCAAACGGCTGCTTGGCCGGAAACCGACGTGATGTTCTGTCTTTTGTCTTCCCCGCCACCGCCGCCGCGTCGGGGACTCTTGCATTTCGCGCCAAGTTGTAATTGTTGTGATATTGCAGAGTTTACAGCCTAAGCTGAGAGTCTCGCAACACTTATTGCATCGTCCGGTTACGTTCGAAAGGAGTTTGATTTGCCGAATTGCTGACTTTTACGGATTTTGAACAAGTCAAACAGGAGCCATGTTGGGAGCTCAGGCACTTAGAACCAAACAGGTTGGTTTCAGTACCAGTTCTTAAGCCTCGGACCCAAGACCCTACTTTTACCAGTCTTCCCCGTCTCCCAGAGTCCCTATTTCCGTTTTACTGCTAAACCCATGGGAACACGAGGGCTTAAGAACGCGTTTTAGGAGATCAACGATTGTGTTGTCTGCTTTTGCGCATTCTGTTTGAAGTCCTTGTGGGGTCCCCGCCCCTCCCGGATCCCAAGAAACAGGCCCTTATTTGGAGGTCTTGAGACGATCCAGAAGCTTTCATGACCTGCAGACATAAAAAAATAGTCTTATTTTGTCCTTACTGAAGGCATTTCACTGTTTCAGGGAGGGGGCGGGGAGAGGGGGCGGGAGGCATGTGCTAAGGTCATGTTTACTCATACCTGCCGCAGCCCGAATTCCTAAAATACCCAAACCTCCAATTTCCAATTTTTGCAAATTCGCGCCTCAACGGGTCTTTAGAATTGCTCCAAAGACTCCCTGCGACATTTCCCAACCCTACAATTACCACACAACCATGCCGCAAGCACGCGGGCGTCTCTAATTAGGTCTTAGAATAACAAAAACAGGCGTTTTTTAGGTTATTACTGCTCTATTCCTGCTTATTATTTTCAATGGGGGTCTCGACACGAAAATTACGATGTCTCTCCATTTAACTCTAGCTATCCCACGAGGTCCTAAATCGAAAACAAGTGCACGTTCCTACCCCATACATATGTCGCCGTTGTCGTTGTCCTGAGGGCTATTTCCAGATAACAGCCCCCTTGGGTCATTATTGATTTCGCCGCGGAGACAAAGGCCCCGTTTTTGTACTTTTAGGGTCCTGAAACGAAAATTCTGGGAATTTAATGTTGAAAAAAATATTTATGGGCCAAATTTGGTGTGCTTGGGAAAGGTCACACGTTCATCCCCAGTAGCGATTCCTGGGATTAATCTGGGGTTTGTTTATCTTGGAATCTCGGGGCTGAGATTTATGGTTGGGAGGGGGGGGCTCTTAATGGTAGATAAATCGAGGACAGGGGAAGATTGAGATCTGGGGAGATGATGATGGGGACCTTTGGGATTGAGGTAATTCAAGGGATGAAGGATTTGAGTGCAGGTGGGAATTCACGGAAAATATGGAAAAGCCTGGATTCCAGAAGCCCTCGAAAAATCCACGAAATTAGCCCAACAAATTCTTATCATGGATGAAGACGGCTTTTGACAAAAATTGGGCGGGATCCAGGACCTGGGGAACATTAAGATCTGGGCAGATGTTGCCTAGACGAGATGAATTCATTGGATAGGGGAGATTGAGTGCAGGTAGAAATTCACGACAGACGCCAAAAATTTCCAGTTTAAATTTAAGAATTTTGACTTCAAAAACACATTTTAAAAATGACGAAATTCGTTAATCGCTAATTGTAAAAGTGAGCTTAAAGTAAGCTTCTACACCGAAATTGGATGAAAAAGCAAGTCGGCGCCAAAAATTTCAAAAAATCTGAAAATTTTGGCGAAAGGCGAAAATTTCCGTTTAAACCAAAAAATTTTGACTTCATTTTGTTTTTAAAAATGCCAAACATCGTTAATTGTAGGAGCTTAAAGCTTAAAGGTAAGCTTCTGATAAAATGATAAATTTTGAATTTTGAATTTGTGTGTATGAATTTTGATAAAATGGATGAGGGAGTTGGCGCAAAAATGTACAAATCCGACCTAAATGAGTGAGACTGAAACTGAAATCATGTAATGGGTAGATTTGACACTCAAAATCTGACGGTAAAAAGCGCTGACGCCTACACAAATACTTTCAAAAATTGGTTTGAGAACAAGGAATTAGAGAGCAAAAATTTGCTTTATAAGTTGGAACACCCTCCGGGTAACTCCGTGTGAAAATGTTCTATCCGAGCCATTTATACTACACCAACCATTTTATTTAAAAAACTCAAAAAGGTTATAACTAAATCCTTGACTTGACTTTGCCAATTCGAAAAATCAAGTCAGAAGCTAACATTTCAAAGCTAACCTTGTGCTTCACATCAATGCGCTTCATTCCTAAGCTGCCTTCCTATCAAAACTTAAAGTTAAAAACCTAAAAATCAAAAAGTTTAAAAATCAAATTTTTAACATTGTTACGTTAAACGCTAATTGTGAAACCAAGCTCAAAATAAACGGCAAAAAATTTTCAAAACGGATGAGGGGGAGTTTGCACAAAAATTGACCAGTAAGACCCTAAGAATCTCTGGAGAAGTATGGGAGGCCAAAATTGAATTTATGGAATAGGATAAGTCAACTGCAAGTAAAGACAAAAATGTAAAAAAACTCAAAATTTTTAACTTTGAACTAATTTTAAATGGCATAAAATTTGAGGTTGCGAAAACATATCCACTCAGACCTAAGGATCGTCAAAGAAGACTATGCAAAAATACAAAACGTTGAAGTTTAAAATTAATTAATAATTCTAAATAGCTTAAAATAGTTGGTCTCCAAAAACAAAAAAAATTAGCCCGGATCGCCCTTATCTGCTTCAAAAAATTACTGTGATTCAGTTCAATCTTGTATCCAAACCCGCTAAAAAGAGAACATAAAACCGATTAAACAATCCATTTTAACATTTAACACCAAAACAAAGCACAAAGACCTCGTGCCATAAATCAATGCGCTTCCTTCCTACGCAACTCCAGAAATTAGATTAAGCCCGGAAGTTTGAAACATTGACTTCAATTCTCCTGCAGCACAGACAATCAAAAATTGGAGATTCAATTTGACAGAATAGGATGTGTTTGCTGGTTTATTCCATGGCCATATCCTGGCCATGGAATAAACCAGCAACGCATATCCTGGCCTGCACCAGACCGACAAAAATAGCAAAGTGAACCAGTTAAAAATGCGGGTTAAGGCACCCGACTTTCTCCTACGCTTGAATCCTTGTTAGGCGCCAGAAAGGCACCTACAGCCGGTCGTCAAAAATTGAACTTTTACCCTCATCTCTCTGTGCTGCTTCCAGTGCAGGCAAACCCATTAACGCAAACACAGTCCCCAAAAGGCATCTCCGTTCAATATGTTCACTGTTCACTCACCAAAAAAGCTAATTTAATCTCAGGTTTGGGTCACCTAAGAATCCAGGCAACCCATAATTCCTACCTCTAACCCTGATCCCCGTGTTTCTTCCGGGCGACCCCATTATACCAAACGCAGTCACAAAAAGCATCTTTGTTAAATATGTTCACTTCTATCTCGCCAAAAAAGCCAATTTCAACTAAGATTTGGCTCATCTAAGAACCCTAAACACCCTGATCCCTGTGTCCTATTACCCTAAGCTTGTTCCAGTGCAGGCAACCCCATTCCTTCAGATCCTATTTCTATGCACATCCTCGCCTGAAATGCACCCAAAACCCTATATACTCATGCACCCCTTATCCCCCCTCTCATTCCCTAAACCTACCCTAAGTGCTCAAATTCGAGTCTAAGCTGCACTCACCTCAAATTGCGTCCTTATCCTTAAGCCTCTTACTCTCATCCCTGAGCGTCTTCCAGTGCAGGCGACCATTCCAAAAAGGCATATTTGCTCAATATGTTTACGCTTCACTTAGCCAAAAAAAAGTAAAGATTTCGTTCAGCTAAGAATCCAGGAAACCCTGATTCCTGTGTCCTATCCCCCCCCCCCTCCTCTCCTCCACTTTCAAACCCCCCTCCACTGCACTTAATCATTGTTCATTCCCCCCGAACATGATCCTCCAAAGACCACAAGATTAGCCACGAACATTGCAAAAACGTCTCCTAACAGAAAACCGCCTCAAAGTCCGAAATCCTCGTAAATGCCTTTTTCCTCTTCCCGACCTATAAATTACGTTTTCCTGTTTATCCTAAGTCTCTCGTTTCAGAAAGCCGAACAGAAGGAGAAGGAGAAGCGCCACAAGGAACGCCAACGGAACCTTGAGCTCCAACGCGAACGGATCCACAAAGCCGCGCAGTAAGTGTTTCTTAGTTCGTTTTTATGTCTCGTCAGGGGGTTTGGGGACGACGTTGCAACTCGCAATTCATTACTTCTGCAGCCATCTGGGTTAAGCTCTGCTTAGGAGTGTCCTTAATTGCCTAGAGCGGCGCGGTAGATGGGGCCCTTTATGGCCAACGAGGGGTTTAATGAACGCAAGGGGCGATTCTCTGAAAAGTGCCCAAAACTAAGTCTACGGTTTCAGGTCAAAGTCACTTGAAGTTGCCCTTGTTTGGCAGAAATGTTAATAAAAGGGTCGGGTCCTGACGCGATTTGAGGTATACTGTAGAGTCATTTTTCATCCTGGTTGTTTACGCGCCAAAATTCGACTTTGACCTTTGGCCAGAGAGCGCAATTTCGCAAATGCAACCCGCGATTAGGATTTCGGCCTTTCAGGGCAAGACACTAAGCCATTGGAAAACACGGAAATTGAAATTCTGGCCTGCACCGATAAGCTTTCCATTCATTCAGTCCGTCAGCCTGCACCAAATATGATGTTAAAACGTACTTTTCTTAGAAGCATGGACTAAGCCTGCACTAATGAGCTATATGAGCGGCAGCCTGCACCGCAGTGAGCTGTTTGCCTGCACTTAATCAATCTTCATGTGCCTTAGCTTTGCGGTTCAGCCTGCACCGAACGGGGCTAGCGGCTACAGCTTCAAGCAGTGCTTAGCCTGCACCGGGCTTAGAGTCTGCTTCACAACCTGCACCGGTATCCTATGTCTGATTGCTTTGAGTTTGCAGCCTGCACAAAGCCAAACTTTCCATACTGTAGTAAGTCAGCCTGCACCTAAGTAGTACTGTTGTTTTAAAAGCATGGAATAAGCCTGCACCACAAGTAAACCTAGCCTGCACCATATTTACGAGTCCTTCGCCTGCACCAAATTTACCTTCGCTCAGAGGTCCAGTCTGCATCTAAGCTAGTGTGCGCCTGACTCCAGCTTAATCCGACATCCAAACCCAAATCTTTCCACCCAGGACCCCACCCTATCTTCTCCCACCACCCAAATCCCCTCGATCACTGCCGAGAATCCAATCTGAGAATAGCCCACGAAGTTCATCTCCCAAACTAACAAATGCGTCCTTAGGGCATTTGATTGTTTTCGAGACGACGCCGGTGGCTCCCGCCACGAAATTTTCGGGGTTCGCGAAAATAGATTTTTGTTTTCTCGAACGCGTCAAAATGTTTTTTGAGTTATACACACATATGTGAAGCCGGGCGAAGAGAGTCGTCAGCTATAAATCAATCTATTAGTTCAGTCTCCGAGATTCCCGTTAGGTGCTGTTGGGGATCCCGCCGGCGGCGGCGGCGCCGCCGCCGCCACTGGCGAATGGGAGATCTCGGAGATCTGAAAGAGTGTCGGCTTGATTGATGGGCGACGCAACTGCTTCTTGCGTTCGTCGTGGGAACGTTGCATTCTGGAACGGTGTTTTGGGGATTTAGGGATCGGCGGAGAGATTTCGGAGATTGGGGGATTTCGAAATCTGATCGGTGGTCTTTGAGCGACTTAAGTGGAGTTCTCGCCTGCACCGGAGCTTGCAAAGTTGGCTCATGGTCTTAGAGGTTCTTTGATCTTAGTTTGACCTGCGCAAAAATCAGGATCCTAAAACTGGCTAAAGTAAAACTCAGCTCATAGCCTGCACCAGAACTTCACAGCCTGCACCAGCCTGCTCAAAATCTATGCTGCGATTCAATCCTAGCCTGCACCGACACATGAGTCTGTGCTATTAGTTTAAAGCTTTGGTCTTCTTGGAATTTCAAGCTTGGCCTGCACCAAACCGGCTCTCTCAGTTTAAGTCACAGCCTGCACCAAAACACATGAATACTCGTCTTGAGCTTTCGCCTGCACCAAAACCAGTTATTTCAAAAGTTCCTTTAAGCCTCAATCAGCCTGCACCAAAACGGCTTACCGCATAGCCTGCACTGAGATGGATTAGTGCTTGTCTTGAACTTACGCCTGCACCAGAATCAATTTAAGACTTTAATCTGAAGCCTGCACCAAAATCAGTCATATCCCAGTCCTAACCTGCACCAGAGTTCGTACCTCTCTTAAATCCAAGCCTACACAAGTGGCAAAAATTTCAAAGGTTATTTAGGGCTCTGATCTATAGCCTGCACCAGAAACGCTTCCTGTGTCCTAGCCTGCACCAAAACAGTTGAAGCCTGTCTTCAAAAAGCAGCTTTCTTTGAACTCATTTGAACTCTTTGAACTTTTATTCTCGGCCTGCACCAAAACAAGCCTGCTCATTCTTCTCAAGACCCAACTGTTCCCAAGAATCCCGACCTTATCTCTGCAACCCCGCGTTCTCTAGCCCCTAATCCCCATCCTTCATCCGAAAAATCGATTCCCAAAAACAGAACACATTTATATATGCAGTCAACAAAGTCGAATTTTTAGATTTTCCAGAACGGCGCGCCATCATTCATCGGCCTCCTGTGGCGATGCACCCTAGGGAGGCAAAGTTTAAAAAGTGTGTTTTTGAGGCGCGCTGTCTGTGGGTGGCTGACAGATTGACGTGTATACAAATTTTCGTGGTGGGACAACAAACATCGTGAGGATTGAAATGTTTGTATTAGGGGGCTGGGGATGGTTAGGGGGCAAGCGGGGATAGGAATCGGGAGGTTTGAGATCAGTGGCGGAGAGGTTGAGGAAAGCGGTGAAAACGGGAGTAGTGGTGCAGGCTTGGAAGCTTTGGTTCAAACCATTGAAGATTGGGGCGCGGTCTGAACCATAATAAGGTGCAGGCTTGTGGTCAGCCTTGTGGTCACGTGAAGGCTTGTGGTCAGCCTTGTGGTCAGTTGCAGGCTTATGATCAGCCTGCACCAGAAGACCCTGGTGCAGACAGTATACGCACTTTGGTGCAGGCTTGATAAACAGAGGTTAAGGAAATGCAGCGGAGATAACTTGTGCAGGCGTAGAAGCTTCGTTTCGAGCCATTTAAGGCTGAGACGCAGTCTGGACCATATCTAGATACAGGCTTATGGTCAGCCTGCACCGGAATGCCCACTTCTAAAACATGAGCTTGACCTGCACCGAAGCAGAACCACTTTGGTGCAGGCTTAATACACAGAAGTTGAGATTTTGCTGCGGAGACAGCTCTGTGCAGGCTTGGAAGCTGTGCTCATAGCCTAGGAGGCAGTCTGAAACAGATTCGCTTTGGTGCAGGCTTATGGTCAGCCTGCACCAGAACACCTGCTTCCGAAACTCAAGCTTAACTTACACTGTGAAAGCTTTGGTGCAGGCTAAACTTGAAACTCAAAATTATAATACAGGCTAAAACCCCGAATTCCCCCACCAAGACGACTTTTACTAATTCCCCTCTATTTCCAGAGAAGACGCAGCCCAAGCCCTCCTAGAAGCGGCTTCCCACAACCCAGCCATGGTAGCCACGTTGCCTCCCCAGGCTCCCCGAGCGATCCAACAGCGTCATTCCGTCTACGTCACAGGCCTCAACGGCCACCTGATCCCAGCCTCAGCTCGTCGGGACGACAAGATGATCCCCCAACGTTCTCCCTCCTCAGACTACGGCCGCGTGAGCAGCAAAGAACGTCGCCAGAGCAACGGAACCAGCGGCGGGAATCGGCTCATGAAGTGGCTCGGTCTCTCCAACGGAGTTGACCACCACAAGGATAAGGAAAAGCGCCGAATGTCCACGTTTTAGGAATGCTCCCATGTGATTCCGCCGCGGGTCTCACAAAACTGTATTTTCCTGCTTTTCTCTCTGATCTTTCCTGTCCTGATTTCGTGCTGATTCTACCGTATACCCCCCTTATTGAATACAGCCTGCACCGACTACCTGTACAGTATGCCCATGCTTAGAACTTTGAATTCCCGGATTTATGCAACTAGTAAAAGTCTTCCTTTTTCCACTTTGGCATCTTCATTCCCACGTATGTCTCCGTCTCTTCTGTGTCTCTCCTAACCCCAAAATGGACAAAAAACAAGGTTTAAGTGTTCTAACTTATAATCGATTTTTGACAGTTATTCCTATTTTTGATACATTTAATAAATGGTTCTTTAAGTCTCTGTAGTCGTGCAGCCTGCACCGAAATCTTCGGAAAGCAATAAACACTGTCATGGTTCAAGACACGGGCTGATGAAGAGCTCGGTTTCAGCCTGCACCGAGACAATGTTGAGTTTCAAGCATAGCCTGCACCAAAACTTGGTGTTTGCTTGAAGACAGCCTGCACATGATTGTAAAGTAGCCTGCACCAAAACGGTAGAATTTAGGGTCTGTTTGGATTCTAAGCCCAGCCTGCACTAAAGACCGCGTTCTTAGAAACTGAGTTTAGCCTGCATCAGTACAGATGACAAGATTTTAGCCTGCACCGGAGCTTTCCGGAATGTAACCTGCATCTCGATTCAGTTGGCCTGCACCACAATGTGCTACGGTCTTGGGTTAGTTCAAGCCTGCATCAATGAGCATGCAAATAGGGTCGTTCCTGGCCTGCACCTTTAGCAGGAAAAGGACTCTTGCTCAAAACCGTCAAAATTTGGTGCAGGCGTAGGCTCCGTCGTCCTAATGTCCTTTAGGCCCAAACAAGCGCAAATAGAACTGCATGATTCTTAGAATGCGGTATTGTTTTCGTGCTCTTTGGGAAAACATCTCAAGAGTGTGATTGGCATTCCATCCTTGGAACTCCTGTTTTCACTGCGAAGTGCAGGCTCTCTTTCTCGACCCCAAAATTCGAAAAACATGTAAGCAGAATCACATGTGATCTCCTCGACGGAATTGACAGCGAACTCAAAGATCTTCTCGGGCAAAGTGTTCCTCTTGGAGGAGCTGCTAACGCTAATGTTGCAGCTTCGCACGGAGTACACAATGTTCTCCTTGGAGATGGCAGTTCCAGCGGAAACGGTGGTCTTCAGGCTGGTCTTGGCAGCATTCTTTGAAGTGACAGAAGTAACCAATTGTGAGCCTTCGCGACCCTATTCGGCAGTGTTGTTCTCTATCTATCAGCTTACTATTTAATCGCTAAGGCAACACCATAAAATTTTTATTGCTTTGAGGGGTGGCCATGGCCGAGCCCTCGGATGCCAACACATCTGGGTGTTTATAGAACTACCCGTGAGAACCGTATGGTGCCAGTTCCCAATCGCGCAAGAAGAACCCTTCACCGCGTAATTCTGACAAACGTTGAGCCAGGCATAACCATCATCAGTGACGGATGTGCGGCTTGCAATGGTTTAAACCGCTGTTTTAACCATCTGTGGGTCAGTCGCAAGTAAACAGTACAAAAGTGCCTTTTCCGGCATTCCCGAGGCTACAGCCGACCTTAACAGGCTCGAAAACGCAGAGGAATGGTCAGATGACGATAATGATGTGAATCGGTAGAGGTGGTAGACGTATGGATGAGCAAGATGAGACCGAGAAATGAAGCGGCCAAGCCTCTGTTTTGACCTGCGAGTACCAACACTCCTGTTGAAGCGACAACACCCTTTTGCCCCCTTATAGTAACCCTCAATCTACCCCTCAATCCACCGACTCTTACTTAGAACCGTCTACCCTTTGGCGAACTCTCACGTTCGTAAACCCAAAATGCCAGACGCCCGAAAAGTGAACTGAACTTGTGAGACACTCTTTCTTGCACTTGGAGCCCAATCCTCCTAGGCTACAAAGTTCAATCAGGCATGCCGGAAAGGTCAGATGTCGCAGACTGCTTATGGGCGAGACGGACAATGCTGAAATGGAAGCCAAGTACTCTTTCCGATTCTATTCCATCGCTTCCTAGTCTAGCCACGGAAAGCCTGTTGTCCACCGTTGTCCAGGCTCGGCCACCATTTTCGAGGTCGGCCTGTAGGTGTGGTCGTCATCTCACATGCCGGCCACCGTTGCCTAGCGTAGGAGTTTGAAGCTCAATCTTTGCTCGTTCTGGGATTGCCTTCAGATTTCCGGACGTCTCTTGTAGCTTTTAGACCTGTTATTTATGTCTTTGGAATGCTTCCTTCAAACTGCTCAAAACGCTCTCAAATGAGCTGAAACGCTCAAAAAGGACATCTAGAGCGTCCAATTCGGCCAATTCCTCGAGATACGAAATCTAAACATTTTAAGAAGAGCCAGATTTGCCGCTGCAGAAAGGGTGTCAGGTTGGGAAGGACGTTAGAGGTTGACGTCTTAGGACCGAAGTGCGACAATCGCGCTTTTATACCGGTCGGTTCTCGATCCCGAATCTGACCTAGCCTGTTGTCCCTGAGTTCAAAATGCCAAAAACACCTCGTGTCTTAGTCCCAAGCCTGTCAGAAGACGTCAGAAAGCTGCCTTATCCAAATAAATATTTATTCCGCTGCCTTGATGATTAAATAGGAAGCTGATAAACAGGAAACACCCCGGAAAGTAGGATAGCGAACAGGCAACAAGCTCAGGCTACAGGCTAGCCTCAGACCAAAAGGAACAAACGTGAAAGTCGCTGCAGTCCAAGGTCTACGCTCGACCAGCTTGAAACCCAGCACAGTTGACTGCTCTGGACCTTTGTCCTGAAGTCCCGAACAGCTCGTTTCGGGAAAACAACGTCTTAGAAGAGCGGCTTTTCAGGGGAGCGCTCGGCTTGAATATCCACGGGGTGGTTTAGGGGGAATGGGAGAGGGGAGGACAGGACAAGACTTCGAAAGACGGATCTATCAGTGACCTTTAGTCCCAGTGTTCCTTGACTGCGTGACTTCTTAGCTAGTTAGTTGCTTCTTTACCCATTACCCGTCACCCACATTTGCCAGAGTTTCAGAGCTCTGGCTGATGCCACATGCAATCGACATCGTCAGGCGCTGATCAGAAGTCAAACCAGAGTTGTTATCTGTCAGCTCATACAGACCCATCCTATTCGAATATCCAGGAACAGACGCCCTTGTGTTTTTCAACTCCACGATTCCAGCGTGGCAAACAGTCCTGTTTACGTCTGGAAGCGTCAGAACCCACGCAGGAATGGACCCCATAAAATGGAACCAGTGGCAGGCAGAAGTCAGAATCCACTTTCAGCCAAATCTTCTCTCTCAACACGTTCTCGTTTCAGGATTCCCAATGGCTTCTCGCTTGCTCTTTGTCCTTTTCTTCATCGTTCTTGTCGCCTGCACCACTGCGGTCCAGTAGACCGTACTCGACCTGTCTCGAACAGCCTCATTTTAAGGTTCCTTTGCGCTGGAGACCGGTCGGTTCTCGATCCCGAATCTGATCTCGGATCTCTGAGTTCCCTGAGTTCAAGATGCCAAAAACACCTCGTTTCTTGGTCCCAAGCCTGTCAGAAGACGTCCGAAAGCTGCTTGATCCAAATACACATTTATTTTGTTGCCTTGGAGATTAAATAGTAGGTTGATATATAAGAAACACACCGTAGAATAGGATAGCAAACAGACAACAAGCTCGTTACTACGCTACTTTCCTGAAATTCCAATTTTTTCCATCTCCTTCAAGTCCGCATCAAGTTTTGCGAGCGCCTCCAATTCCGCAGTCAATTCCGCATCCAATGCCGCCTGCTCTTTCTCATCTATCTGCCCAAAGGCTTCTTCTTCCACAAGAGTTTCAAGGTTATTGAAAATAGAATTGAGCCTAGAGTCCAAAGAGCCTAATCCTTGTCCGCTACTCTAAAACAGTTTTTTGCCTTTTTTGTCTTTTCAGTACCGTACTTACCACGGCGGTGCAGGCGACAAGGACAAAGAAGAAGACGAAGAACAAGCGAGAAGCCATTGGAAAACGAGAACGTATTGAGAGAGGAGACTTGGCTGAACGTGGATTCTGACTTCTGCCTCTCGGTGGTTCCATTTTATGTGGTCCATTCCTGCTTGGCGACCGTCGCTTCCAGACGTAAACAAGAGGATTTGCCACGCTGGAATCGGGGATTCGGCAAAAACAAGGATTCGAGTTCCTGGATGTTTGATTTGAACAAACTGCGCCTGTATGAATTTTGCAAAAGGAAAATTGATTTCTACGCCTGCACCAAAGCTTTAATAGCCCATGTCTAAGATTTCAGGGCTACAGCTGCCCGTGACCATACGCCAAGTTTTGTGAAAAGCGCTGAGATCGGAGAACGGTCTCTGAATACGGAATATCAAAAATCTGTGCATTTCGAACGACAAAAACAGTCCTGTTTTGATATAATTCTGATCAGCCTCAGACATTGAGTCAAAGCCCTGACACTTTAGCAAATGTGGGACAAGGGTAATGTGTAGCCTGAAAGGTAGTAAGTAGCTAAAAGTCCTCTTTCCAGCATCATCGGAGCTCGTGGGCAAGAACAGAAGGGAGATCTTATCGCCTTAAAACCGGAAGATCCGTCCTTCGAAGCCATGTCCTGTTGTTCCCCTATCCCATCCTCCCTAAACCACCTCGTATCATTCCGTGCCTTGCAATCCCCAACCCTTTAAAATTGCTGTTTTTGAGGATTATCCTCGCGTAGATATTCCCCGTCCGAGCATTCCTCTGGAAAGCCGCCATTCTAAGACGTTGTTTTCCCGAAACGAGAACACCTTTAAGGTCTTCGGATGGTGAAAGATTGGCTTCGCCGAACTTTGGCCGCGAAGCGTTTAGTTTGATTTCTTGGTAGAACGGCAGAAGATGCCTCGCCTGCACGAAAGCAAACAGCAGGTTAAAAATGAGACCTCCCTCCCAGTTTCACTAAGCAACGCCCACCAGCACCCACTCATGCAGACCTTATCTCAAATGCTTTGGACGCACCAAACCAGAAAATAGCGATTGTAGACAAATCCAGGACAAAAACACGTAAATAGCGATTAAACCCCAAAAAGTGGAAAACAGGAAAATGTCGACTTTCGCCAAATTTTCAGCTTGTTTCGATTTTTAAGCCATTTGCCCAAATTACCCAAGAGCCAATCTAGCTGACGCTATTCTGGACATCTTCAGGAGTCTCAGGTTTGACCCAGATTTCAAAAACCAACCCTAATCAACGCCTTTTTTCTAGCCGTTTTTCCAGAAAAAGGCGTGTAAATACCGGGTCAAACAAAGAGAAACGAGCCTACGTCAGAGTCACACAGACCAATCTCCAATCCAGGACCCAAAAATACCCAAAGCCGATCTTCTCCTCATGACACCGTAAACCCAAAGCGGATTTGGAAACTCCTAAGAGGATGACAATAACCGATATTGGATAGCGGAGCTCTGCATGGCTTCGTTTGGCCTCAGATCGATAGATCTTTGCTGGGTTCAAACTCGGATCTGAAGCTCGAAGTTGAGAAGTTGAGAGATGAAGCCCAATTATAACCCGTCCCAGAAAGTCACGTATTCAGGCGCAGCCACCCATAAGGAATGGCTAAACCAGGAAGCCATAAAGTGCACATTTAGTCCCCAACAAAGCCTAGAAACCAACCGTATTGGAATTCAACTCCCACGCCTAATCGATCAACTCGTTCTCGGTGATGAACCTCTCGAAGGAGTCCGAATCGAGCTTCCTGGACACAAAACGCAACGTTTGTAGCCGATTCGGTCTTGCACGGATTCCCTGATCTAAGACCTAAGATTGCCAGGCGCCATTCTCACCATTCCCCATTGTCACCCGACCCTCCATTCACCCCTTGCAACAATCCTGAATAGGCCCAAGCAAAACCCCAGACAGCACACCTAACAACAGAACTAATTAACTCCTTGTTCGCCGGTTCTCTCGCTCGAGGCTTAGCCGCTAACGACCCCTTCTCTCAGTCACCCAGGCCGCAGTCGCCTCTGCCTGTCAGGCGACGACGCCGCAGCCAGCGAGGACACCATCGAGCGCAGCGGCGATCTCGACTTAAGGGTTGCCATGGATACTCTCTCAGGACGGACGGCGATGGAGCCTCCGCGCGCGACAACGACGTTGATTGTCCCCACATCGTGCACGATTACGTGGCGGCTGCGGCGACGACGACCTCCTCCTCCTCAAGCCAGCCTCAGTAGCGTTCCTCGTTCCCACCTTCCTTCCCAACAACAAACGCCGTTTCGCGGCGTCCCGAAATGTTTTCGCCGCCGTTGCACGTCGCGCAGATGTCCGCTGAGGCGAAAGAACTTCTGGCGCCTCTGTTCACGGTTCGTTGCGGAGGATTTTGACGGCAAAATTGACGGTGTTTGCAACGTTTCAGGCGTCAATCAGTAAGCTCAATTTGGAGTCCGTCGAGAGGTTCATCGCTGAAACCGAGCTGATCGACTGTGCGTTGGAGTTGGATACTGAAACGGTTGGTTTCTAGGCTTCGTTGAGGAGTAGATGTGCACTTTATGGCTTCCTAGGTTATTCCTTACGGGTGGCTGCGCCTGAATACGTGACTTCCTGGGACGGGTTATCATTGGGCTTCATCTTCCAACTTCTCAACTTCGATCTTGGGATCCGAGCCTAAACCAAGCAAAGATCTATCGATCGATAGCCAAAACGCAGCCATGCAGAGCTCCGCTATCCAACATTGGTTATTATCATCCTCTTAGAGATTCCTAAAGCCGCTTTGGGCTTATGGTGTCATGAGGAGAGGATCGGCTTTGGGTATTTTTGGGCCTTGGAATGGAGATTGAT